>JAUJYS010000533.1:0-22509 GCA_033995665.1 Melogona broelemanni
GGTAGAGCATTCATTGGTGCGCGTCATCTGGAGGGGTCGCGTGATTGGCAGGGAGGAATTTGTTCACACGGTACAAAGTATCGTAATAGAAGTGCGTTCTAAAAGTTAACCCGAGATGACTGATCCGAATAGAAGCCGAGCTCGTACGTTATTAACCTTTGGGCGGCAAAGAAAAATAAGTTTCTGTGACGTCACGTGGAGGGGTCGCGTGATTGGCTGGCGCAATCCAACATCATTTCCCACGTGGAAATCTCCGGCTCGTTCGTTGTCAAGAACCAAGAAAATACTGGCAACTCATGTTTTCAGATGACGCAAAACGCGTCATCTTGGTGGCGCAAAAGCTAATTTCACAAAGTGCCAGTATAAGCGAACCTGGTGTCTTTTCTACTAACCTTGACATTTGCCTATCAATTTCAATCAAATTACTACTTTCTTAATGTGGGCAACCACTATTAAATAAATTGATTTTTGCTGATGGAAATGTCACCATTTGACTTTTAAAACTACTTCACTTTTACACACGCTCGACGTTTATAGATGATTGGATTGAGAAGATCCTGAATGGCATTAGCCGTAAATTTTGATACGATGCCAAAACCAATCATCTACCAGCAGCTTGAAACTCAAAGTTGCAATAAGCAAATGTTTTACAGCGTCTTCATCAAAATGAGAGCTGCTGAATTTAATTATAAATTCCAAACAGTCTTAGAAAAAAATTGACGTTGTTTTCCGATTGATTTTGTTTTCGAGATGTACGTAATTAAATATTTGACGTTACTCATTACATATTTTCTCTTTGCCTTTAATTAATTTTTCTAAAAGGAAACATATGCATTCATGTAGCAAATATAAATTTATTAATTGGTAATTACCAAATTGTCACTGTTTATTTAAACATTTACCAATCCAAACACAAGCGAGGTCGATTTGCCACAAGCGAGGCCAATAAATTTCTAGTATTCATTTTGGTCCCAATTCATCGTGGTACTAATCCCCAAATTTACCCAAATTTTTTACCCAAGCTTCGAAATTCGAATATAAGAAAAAATATTAGAAAACCCCATTATATTTGACGTTAGGATAAAACTGCCAGACGTGCAGTGCAATAGGAATATTAGGATAAAACTGCCAGACGTACAGTGCAATATGCAGAAATATCAATTTGCTGGACTTAGCTATCACATGCGTTATCAGTTATTATTGTTCGCAGTTATCACATGCGATGAACGTTCCTAAATCTGCAAGCTAACCATTTTGAATTGACCCGTGTGCTAGGGCAAAGCGATTATTGTACTGATTGATCTTGGTCTTATGAGATCACCAGTATAGTACAGTATTTGACAACTGATACTAAGTTTTTAAAAACCACGTGACCTCAATGTGTAGGGTTCCCACCCCACCCCCTTAAACATGAAGCGAAAAAGCTCAGTGCAACCACGGATTAAAAAATCAAAGACTCATTTCTCACACGTGGACAAAAAAATTCAACAACCAAAATTCCAATCATCAATCAAACCAAAGATCAATCAAAAACTACATCTTTAGAACATTGAAGACTACACGTTTTTTGCACTTTTTTTTAGAAATTTATGGTCTTACGTGATGAGAAAGTGCATGAGATCATGACATGCGAATGCTCGTCGAGGTCACGACATCGATTTCACTTACCTGAACTCGTATCGGCGGCGGCGACGGCTGCAGCAGCAGCAACGGCCTGCAGGACCGCGAATAGCAGCACCGGTAACAGGGGCAGGGTGACTGGCAACACCGTCCGGCAACACCAGGCAGCAGCGGTGACGGAGGGCATGAGGGGTGTCCAACACTGTATCCAGCACTGTATCCAGCAGCACAGCGGGTTTAATCCGGACAGTCGACGTGAATGTATCCGGCTCCGGCGGCAGGACAGCCGTCATGTTCCACGCCGCGCCACGCTCACCTTGAACAGCAGCGACACTCACCAAAAGCGCGCGCAACTAACTCAAGCTCACCCCGCAAATGTACACAGAGACACCGGTAGACCACAATACGTATGCACAACAACGGGGGGTGGTGGTGGTAGTTGTGAGGGGGATTGGAAAGAGAAGCGCTGCCGGGATTAGCGAGAGGCGATCACGCGCGCGAATCCACGTGTCTTGGCGCGCGCGCGATGACGTGGCCGGCGAGCAGCCAATGGGAGAACGGGGATTGGTGTCGTCATCAGAGCAGGTGACCAATCGATGCTTGATCGACGTTCGTTCGAATTTCTATGTGTTTTTGTTGGGGTGGTGGTGAAAAAAGGGGTGCAACGGTTTTTTCTAGTAGCTTTCACGCTTCGCTAAATTGGCACCTGCGGGGATATTTTCGAATTTGAACACCTGTTTGCGTAGCCACAGGTGCTCACCTCAGGTGGGTGGTTTTAGAATTGTAATAAATTATTATGGCGGGATTTTAGGAATGAAAACTCAGCGGGCGAGAACAGAGCAATCCCAATAATATATTCGAAATAATAAATTGCAAGCATTTGTTTTTTGTTATGATTATTTATTGTTGCACTACACACACCTTCCAGGAATGACCACATGCATGTCCTTTAACATCATCCGTGAAATAAGTATACATACAGCAAAAATAATTATTCTTTTTCAAAAAATATTTCGAGCATTATTCCATATTCTTATTGTCAAAAATTGTCGAAACATACTGTGTGTTTTTGGATTATTTTACGATTACCTTCCTAAAAATGCAATTTTATTTTTGTTTTACGTGTAAGTCAGTTTAAACTCTTAAGTATTTCATCGCATGTACATGTTGAACTCAAACAAAATGGCAATTTCATTCAATTGAAAAAAGGTGGTCGCACGATTAAGAAAATAATTCACCATTCTTTGAATATTAAGACATCTCAACTATTAAAATAAATCGTATACAAATCTACCACGAAAAATCGTGAAGCAGTATACTGTACATAAAACTGTCGTCTTCGATGTAAAATATCTCAACTATTGTTTCTATTGCACGAACTTGACAATTGGGAAAATAGAATAGATGTTGGCAACCTCTAATGGACAAAGGAATTGGTGCCCCAGCTGATTAAGCGGGTCGCAGAAACTCCTAATGCCATTACGATCTTGATCAAAATGAGAATTGACACCAGGATATTTGGTGACTAGCGAGTTGATCCCTAAAAGCTGGCAATTTAGTGTCAGGGATTATCATCATCGACAAATAACACCACGCCACGTCACATCAGTCGGTCACATGTACCACGGGACGGAAAATAACAGATGGCGCCACCGTGTTGGACAAAATAATGAAAACGCCTCTATTTGGGCACCATGCATGGTGTTTGTTTGTTTTATTATTTTTTGTGGAAAAATTGCATGTCTAAGAAGTAATCTTTTGTTTTTTTAGACTGAGTCCGTTGTAGACCGAGTTTTTTTTAAATATATGTATTTTAATGCAAAAATTTCCCTCACTACAGTGAATATCACTGCAAGTGATTCTGTACCCTTCGTGTTGCTTAGAAGCAATATGTTGGGGGCACATTTTCACCATTACCCCGAGGATCGAATAAACGAGAGCCTGCGCCTGGAATCACCCCGCTGGATGTATTTTAAATAAAGGTGTTTCCATTATTTTGTTCAACGGCCCACCATGGCCGATGGCAGGGGTTGAACTTCAACCTCTGCCATATCGGCCATGGCCATACTTGTTTACCGGCTGTGCCACAATGCTGCGAATCTCTAGGCTAATCCGAGAGAGCGCAATTTAGTTGCGGTGGCGAAGTCGGGCGATCTTTAACGACAGCCTCTTTTTAATTAACTCATCAATCACGGCGTACGTCGCACAAAGATAGTAAACAGGGCCGTAATGAGACATTTGATCATTGGCTTGACCTAGTTTCACTATCGACAGAATCTTTCAACTTGATGGAGGGAGATTTTTTAACCACCACTGTTGGATCAACTTCGTATTAATAGAACGGACCTTTGGATAGAAATAGATGCTCTAGTGGACAGCATTGATTTTCATTTCAGTGATAGAAGATTATATTCAACTAGCGCTTAAGCCTGTCCGAGGGCAGATAGCACTTTTGCAGGCTACATTCGAATATTGCTAATATCATAACGTCACAGCGTGGACTTGACGTCACAGAGGCGTTGCAGCTACGCATTCAGGATTTGGGCGCACAAGATGGTGGAAACTTTGTTTTATTAAATAGGGTTTTTACCCGCTACGAGCATCAGCACAGTTTGTCATTAATACTTTGTAAGCAACTGTAAGTGGGGTGCGTCTACATATTTGATTGCGACGCCAAATAATTCATAGGTGGTTGTGTGTTGACTAAACTGAAATGGAAGCCGCACATTTCATCTGGAAGGACTTTGCGAGAGATGGAATGAGCAGGAGACAAATGTCCTTAACGACAGAGCTGCTGCTTTTTTTGCAGCTGTGGGCTGGGTCAATGACAATCGACCGAGTCTGGCCAACTGAATTTCATTTGAAAGTCAAATATCATTAGGTTAAAAGCATGTGAATTATTTGCACGTCGCTCACTTGCTGTATGCGTCTTGTCTTGGCTTACCGTGTTTCCTTTTCTTTCTTGCGGTTTGCATCAGCATCAGCTACAAGTGGCAATAGAGCTTTACCATGAAGCGCTCGATAAAGCGAAATGTTCAGAGTAAAACTAGGCAATAAATTACTTTGAGTGCATTTAGCGATCTTTTGATGAAATTTAATGGATTTAGTTTTGATCTCGAAAATTTGTTCAACATGAATATTGAAAGCGAAGTTGCATCGTTGAAAATAATAATTCCGCGGTTACGGGTTGCTCTTGGCGCTGTGCAAACAAAAATTCGTTTTTAAATGGAAGTAATAAATGGCAGGCGGGCACCACGCAACTAATGACATTAGCGGTGAGACAAAAGAATCTGCCGCGAGGAAAAGCTACACGCAAAATTAAAATACAGGTTGCGCTTTAAACGAATTAAATTTTGATACAAGCTCTCCTAACTGCATAATTTATTTAACAATGGGATTTTCTTTGAGAAAGGTTGCACATTTGGCATTTAAGAATTTGGCAAGACCGTAATCACCAAAATAAAAGTAGCTGGTGACATGTGATGACAACACATCAGGGATCATGGGTTCAATTCCCGACCGAGGCTTACAGGACTACCTATCTGCCCATAGAAATTTGTACGCTCTCTTTCCCCCGGCATGAAGGTATGGACCGTGCCTGCACAATGTCAGGTACACGTTAAAGATCCTTACCTATACGTATTACGCTTGTTGTTATGTTCCGTCGAGTCGTCTCCGACTCCTGGTGACGACAAGGGCAAGCGTTCTCTAACTGGGTCGATTCGATGATTCGTCCTGCAGCTTCAGGAGTGACATCCTGGATTTTCCTATTTATGCAGTCTAGCCATCTTGTGCGTGGTCGTCCCCTTTCACTCACTTCACCAAGCTCGAGCGCTTTTTCTAGGGAGTTGGCCGCCTGAATGACTTGTCCAAAATACAGCAGCTACCAAGCACCACTATAAAATCATGGACACAAAATGACAGTATATGTTGCACCCTGTATTTGAAACGGAAACGTTGGTAGGCCTACTTTGGTTGGTAGATTAAAGAAGGTATCTCATGCCTTCGATGAGAATAGTTTTTGATAAGCCTACATGGTTATTCTATATAATCAACGTCAGTAAAAGTTGGTTGTCAATTATCCTGAAAGGAGTTGGCATTTTCCGCAGAGGGGAACAGATTTTTCCACACCTCTTGGAACGTGTCGTCTTTTCAATCGAATACACCGTGATCCATATATATTGCCAATCGGGTTTTCTATCTATACCGAGCGATATCCAAGGCTTTTGGCATTACCTGCAGAGAACTTATTTCCTCGCCATGCCTCACATGCACCGATACACGTATCCATGCCAAATGCAGCTCACCGAGATTTGCAAGTGAAGCGCATCGCATTTGTCAAGGAGTGGAGGAGTGGAGGACACGCTCATAAAACGCTGGAGGCAATAAATTTAAATATAGGTTTGGATAGCCAAAAAAGGTGCTGGATCGAGGTTCGGAAGATAGCCAAGTGGTTATTCCCATTCGCGTCCAAACGAATCATTGATTTTTTTTTTAAATAGGGAAAGATATAAAGAGAGAAAATAGGACAATAGGACATTGGTATTGTAATACCTGGCAAAATGACCTGGATTGATATTTTGCCATATATACGAGGTTTTTCATTTTTATTCCCGATCACTGTAGTGAATCAGGATATTCTGTAAAGCGAACCTGCAGCCTGCAGTCGTCTGTATTTTTAAGTATTTCCTTCAAGATATTCTGTTCCCCACGTGTTGCTGTGGGAATATTTGAGGGGCACATTTTCACCAGTACCCCAGGATTAAATAAACGAGATCTTGCTAGGGGAGTCGAAACCAGGACCGCCTGCATCGCAGTCGGTCGCAATACAGACTTACTTGAATGATTCAAAGAACTCACAGGATTTCACAAACTTCCCCGTAAAAGATACATTAAAAATAGGTTTATTAAGATTTCATTCTTATTTGAACATGATCTGTATTTGAGACAGAGCTTAGACAGAGCTAGCTTAGATTGTCATCACAATCTGGATAAATAGGAAGTGAAGTAGAAGCCCCACAAATCGTTAAGTCATTTTAGAACGACCCTTCTCTGTCCTACTTCTAGCAAGAGTAAATTCCAATAATTCCTGCATCCGTGGCTTACGGTGAAAGTAAACATATTTCTGCAGGTTACTTCCATAGGAGGACACAAGGTCACGAATCAACTTTATCGAACGGAACTTGTGGTGGTGACGGGACCAGGGGCTAGCTAGTAGCCATCTCCCGTGCCTTTGCCGGACGATAGCTTTGCATTATTAATGCGACATTGTGTAGAGAAGCCGCCGCTCATGATAAATTGATGTGCCATTATTTCGTGTCACCGCTAATGGACCAATGTGTGTGTGTAGTCCTAGGTTCGCTACTTGTGTTTGCAAAAGCCGATTCGGGTGTTACAGGCGCAGATTAGTCCAACACTTATCGAATTAGCGCCATTGAGACTGTCAGTGCCAGGTGTTCGGATGCTAGTTCAATTTGCTCGCTGCCTTGACTGGTCGAATCATCTATCTCAAATGTTAAAGGTTAAAACGGACATCAGTCATTCGAAACATGACGCGATGATATTGTATTTTCCGATAATAAAATTATTGACAGGCTAATACTTTCTCAAGAGGTTGGAGGTTGTTTGCGAAGTTTCAACAATCAACACAAGATGTTGATCAAGTCAGGTATTGGCAAAAGAATTCCAATAGATGTTTCATCGATTATATTACAATATGTACGCATTTGCAACCGGTTGCGCTGCGGTGGTCCCGGGTTCGATTCCCGGAACGGGTTTCGATCATTCAATTCATGGATACTTGTGAATACACGTACGTTCCCCTCACAATATTGCTCAAACCTTAAGAGGGGTACAGAAGTGTAATTTTATTTACGACAGTGATTCTGAACGAAAAAAATCACATGTAAATTGGTAATCTTTAAAGCAACGTGAGCGCCTCTCGTATCACAAATTCGTGCGTGCGTCTCCCAATTCGCAACACGTGTTGCTCCGCGAATGGACAGTCATAAACAACAGTTCCAATCAATTTAGACGATACAATGGGGTGGGTGCGCTCTCGCCTCGCTAAATAATACACGCTAATCGTCTGTATGGAGCAGTTCGCGGATATCCACGCGGAATTCGAAAAGATCGACTTCCCCCTAAGAACACGCGAACGCCACGTGAACTCGTTTTGAGTGACGTCGAGATATCGGACAAAGATGGCGGCGGTCTAGTGCCCAATCGATCGTCGATAAATCTTCCCCCTCCCTCCTTAGAACCACAAGTCCCTTTTCTCCACCCTCCACAATCCCAAAGAGCTCAGGGAACGATGAGATAATGCGTTTAGTCACGCAATTGAGTAAGATAAGATCGCTCGAATTTCAAAGAAATGTCAGTTTTTGTGCGGACTATTTCATTTCTCTTCTACTTAGTAGATTATGCCGATGGGATTACGTTTCTAATCAATATGCGAGTTAATCACATCTTCCGATATATGCGTACTGCACATCTTAAGTGAGTCAGGACACATTTTCTTTGACGATAATTGTAATTCCAGTATTTTCGAAGAGCGAAAGCGTCCAAATTCAACTCGTTCAACAACGCCAATGATGAATTATTGGAATGAACAACTTTGTGAGTCGAAGGCATTTTTGAACATGACGTTTTATTCGTTAAAAATGAGAGGAATCACTGATGAATTTCTCTTTGAAAGGAACATGACAGAAGCGTGAACAGAAACAATAGTCGAGTGGTTACAGAAACAGAAAAAGATTATCTTGCATAAACTGCATTTTTTTTTCGGAGAAGTGGTAGAATGCGTTTGGATTGAACGAGGAAGGAAAACGAGAGAGTTGGTTAAGTATGGCCATATTCTTCTAGACCAATTTGAATACAGACTAGTCACGTATTACAGTTTAAGTTCAGTCAGAGTGAATGTCAAATTTCAGGAAAAAAATGAATGAATGACAAAAATAATTTATGAACAAAAAAAAATTGAAATGTTCAATCAACCCTTTAATAAGGGTTGATTGAACATTGAACAAAAGTTCGTAAAAGTTTCTCGTCAAGCAAATATTCATCGAGTAAAATCTCTAAAGTAAATCCCGTATAAACGTTACATTTTTCCCAAAGGTCACTCACCAGTATCAAGGCAAAGAATTATAAAAAATAGATGTGAAATAAGGATGTTTTGTGATAAAAGACTTTTCCAGTTAGGGGTAAAGTGCAAGTGCAGTGGTGGGACGAAAATCCTCCAATGAAATTCACACGTCATTTGGTGTATTGCCACCAGATGACGTTCACTTCTGATGACGTCATGTTCACAACAATTGACATGAAACGAAAAGAAATTACGGCACGTGACAGAAACGAACACACGATGTTCTCAGTAGACCTATACACACACACACACGTACACGGTTATACGGTTAGTAATTGCTATAAATTGGGGTAGTCATAATTCTGTCATAAATATCACAACAGTTATGTGTATATTAGTGCAGTAATATAGTCATGTACAAAAACCTGCCTCGAAACAGAAGAGGTCACATCTAGGATTCACGCGCTTAAAAGTGTTTCACGATCATTGGAGTAGATTAGAAATTAATCAGAAACTTTCTTCCCGCCGTAGCTCCATAACTCAGCTAAAATTGACCAGAGTGTTATGAAATTTGGCACAAAGGTTCGCATGTATTCATTCCACATATGTGCTAAATTTCATAAGAATCCGTTCATGTTTAGCTGATATCTGGAACTACGAGGGGGAAGGTTCCTATACTTATGAATCACGGTGGACATTAAAAACCGAAATTGTAATTAAAAACTGTGAGGAATTTCGTATAGTACGTCTTTCATTTTTGTGTCCCCGTAAGACTTAACAGTAACTAAAATCTTGCTGGGGTCACTAAGCAGGAAACGTTCAAAATTGACATTTCCAATTTGCTTTCACAGAAATATCGACTTCACCGAGATAGGTAAAGATACGCTTATATGGGCCATATATCTAGTATGAATATATATATATAAATATAAATAACACGATGCGTTTGTGGAGACGAGTAACACAAGAGAAAATCATTTTCCCACATGGATGTGATCATCGTCATCATCAACAACATCAACTTTGCGCAAATATATTATCGTATTAACAAGAACCCTTTCCACCGCCACAACTATTTACACACCAGCGGCCTCTCATTGACAGACATATCCTAACTGGCGCAAAACCCTTCACATACATATCCAAAAAAACACAAAAACGTTTAGTTTATACCAGACAGTTCGCAACGCCGAGAGGAGATTCGGGTTTATTTTTTTACAAGTAGACGACGGGTGATACAAATGACCTAGAGAATCTATACAAAAACGTGGACCATTAAACATTTCAGGTTCCGACATGTTTCACGTTTCGAAATTTCACGTGCGGACATGTGGCTACGTCACATGGAGAGATCACGTGCAATCTGGGCAAAACTTTATGGACAGCGATCTATTACCAAGTGTAGCTGGTAATTCCGATATAATATTTTGTTTTTTTATTGTCACGTTATTATTGGGAAAATACTCGCCTTAATTGGGTAGAATTTTATATTACTTTGAACAATTTCATATAGCTGAATTTAAAAATAAAAATAAAATGAAAATTACTGATTAAATAAAATAAAATTATACACCTGTTTCGACGTACATTTTTTTTACACCAACATAGTTTAAAAGCCAAAACAATAAATATTCAAATTATTTTCGAGCTTGCACAATCGATGTTAAGGCCCATGCTTGTGGTCGGTTGTGCCTTTCAATTTTCTAATTAAATTTTACAACAAATTATATTTTTGACCTGTTTTGGAGTAAGAACAGAGAAAACGCTGCGCACAAATTTAAGATTTCTTAAGGCTGCTTTAATTGACATTTGCTCAAGTTGATAGTATGAATGTCACTAACAATTTTTGATTTGACAATTAATTTTAAATGCTTGATTTTAAATCTGATTTGGATGTGTTTATCGTTTATCGATACGAGCATATTCTAATTGAACAAAAATCAAATGCTTTCCAAGAAATAAAAAGCATAGAAAATCAAACCCTAAAAAACGGAAAGAAATTTTCGAGACAATTACTTTCAAGAAGTGTGTCCCATGGCCGAGACTACCTGAAACACTTTTTGGCGATGTGTTTTTGTTCCATCAGAATATAAATTGACTTTTGGGCTCGCTAAACGGGTTCGCGTATTCAAGTTGCAGTCTCCGGTACGACACACGCTAAGCCGGGATATTCCACGAAAAGAGGTTTTAGGTGGTTCATCATCTTCATCATCATCATCCTAGTCCGGGACTAAATCAAGAGTGGAGCGACGTGGATCTATTGACAACATTCGGGGAAGGGAAGGGGAGCAGCTGCCTCGTTTGTGTACTCGGATGCACACACACATTCTCTCACCAGAGGAATGATGTCTAGGGACAGAGACTCGTCGAGCAAATTGTTTTTTTTTTTCACTTAGCACACGCGCCTCGCGTCATCAACGCGACCAATTCGTTACGCTTATATGCGTGCAACAGTGACGTGTTAGTTAGTGGTCAAGAAGCGACAGTGTTAATTATGAAAGGAATGAAAGTCAAAAGTTACAAGGACGTCGTCGAGTTAGGACGTCGATTAATTCAAACAGATATAAGAACGTGGTTCGGTCCAGCGCCGAAATAAAGACGAACAGAGTCTGGCGAACTCTCTTTTATATTTATAATTTATGGTAAACAATTTTATTTTATGTAGTGCCGGCATTTACAAACAACAATTGATGTTGACCACTGCGCCCACATTTAGTTGTTGCTTGCAAATGCCCCCTCTACATAAGAGTTCGTCAGCAGACTCTGTTTATCTTTTTTTCGGCGCTGTATCGAACGACGTTGTTATACCGGTTTTATAAATTCATTAGTAATCGAACGCTCGACTTAGAAAATTCGGCTTATAGGTGTGTGTGTGGGGGGGGCTTGAACGATTTTTAGATGACGAACTTTACCGCTTATAGACAACGAACGCAATCGATTTGCCGCGCTAGTGATGTGTAACTCAATTATTATAAAAGTAGAAAAAAACGCTAATTAGTTCAGGGAAAAATTGAGAAGGCAGCGAGCGGGTATTGCTAGTGTTGTATACGCCAAACCAAATGTGTTACCCCTTTCACTCATCCTGTTGGCCTCTAATGAAATTATTCCAACGAATGGAAATAAAGATCTTTTGACATACATCGGCTTCTGGGAGATACAGTACAGGGAATTTGACAAGCAATAACTTAGCAGCGATATCAGACAGGAAAACCGTTAAGTCAGTCGACAGCAAAGCTACCTGCTAAGCCTGTGTACTTCTCTCAGTCACAAGTAAAGCTAGATGTTGAAAAAAAAATCTACTCGTCAGATGACAGGTGAAATGTTCCCTGGCATCATGGAAGCAAATTTAATGTTACATGTAGTCCAATGGTTGCGAGGGTTGGACAAATAAATTATAATTTATTTTTTTAGACAATCACTATGCTCCAAGCTATGATTATATTTCCTGACCGCGAACAATGAAGCACCCGTTGAAACGAAAGCTGTATTGCGGTAGATCATCAGGGGGTGCTTTTGTACCTGGTTTACATTCGCGTAAAACATTTGCTCGAGTGCACACCACACTACAACATCTGAAGTAGAACTATTTTTTTTTGCAAGTTGATGGGTGACCAGATTTAAAAACTGGAAATCTACTGACTATATACTGATTTTTCCAATTTAATTCCGGATGATTCGCTAAATATATTTTTTTTTAATTTGTGAATATTTTGCACGATTTAGTAAAATGTATAACGTATTCAAACATGGGACATGAGTTATGCATAGGGATAACAAAAGGACGTCCATTCAGTCCGTTCATCAATCATCCTCTTATGGGTATCGCCAAACGAATATCATCCAATTATGTGCAAATATAGCTTGAAATGAAGATAATGTCTCGCTATAAATCTGAATAAAATGTACACCAAACACCCGTAGCAATCAACACAATCGACTCAATCTCACGCCATGACGTCATCTATTGGCAAGACCAAGCCGTTAACAAGGAAGCTCAAAAGTTGTTAACGTTATCAGGCTGAAAACGTCAAAGTACACCGAGAGAAAATAAAAATAAACCATGAGTTATATAACACACAACAGACATTAAATATATATATAAGATGTGTAAATATATAATATGTATTTTGTTTATAAAAAAGAGCCTCTTTAGCTTTCTGATGATGGCAAGGATCACCATGAACGAAAATGAATAACAAAGAAATTTGAAAAGGAACAGTTGAGGCGAGGGAAGCAGAATTATTTAGGAATTGAATTCTCAGAATTGAAGAATTAATTTGAATCTGAAATTTGAATTGAAGAAAAAATACGTCATTTTTTTAAACCAGATTCAAATAAAATTCATATCAGCATTTGTTCCTTTTTCTGTGACCTTACATTGTTTTTCAATAACATACCAGTGACTCCATTTGGTTGTCGCCACCAGAAAATCAAAGACTACATTATATTTCCAAAACAGGAAATTATCTTTGTTAATGTATTAACTGTATTAATTTAATAGTAGTGTACGTCTGCAAAATATAACGTATTTGGATTTAAACGAATGGGGAACGTGTTTCGGGACAGCGCCGAGAATCAATCTAAAAATTATATTTGACAATTTAGTTCTGTGATAATTTTTGGACGGAGTTAGGACCAGAGGGAATCCATTTTAGGATTTTTTTCAAAATATAATTCCAAATACAATATAAGTATTCCTAAGCAGACAAAATATCTATTTTAAATCAATTATTTTTTGATTTCCAAGATAAAAATTAAAGATATTTTAGAACAAGACAATTTGAATTAAACAATTGTGAAGACTTGAGCGCGTTAGTTTCAAAATCGTTTTTCCCAGATTAGTTTTCTTATAACAATCTTTGATTCTCTACTAATCGTTTTCCAACTAAAATTCAAACTAAATTTCAAAATTGAAAATACAATAGTCTCGTGATTGTAATTTGATTATCGCAATTTTTTGAAAACCACTTAACACGATTTTCTAAAATTAAATTTGGCATTCACAGTTAAATTTGAGTTTCGAAACCAACAATAGTTAATGCCAATTTCAATTCGAATTACAATTTAAAACGAAAACAGAATCGCGTCATCAAATAAAATTAACGTGTTCTTGCGCGGCAAAATAATTATTACATGAAAGTTTCTGCGTGAAATTTAATTGGTTACGGGAGAGATAAAGTTAATCTTAGCCCCACCCATCTCCCTCGCCCCTAATTCACCTTTCATAATATAGTTGGCACCGAATTTACACACAAACGAAAGTAACTCACATCAAACATCGTTCATTAACAAAAATAGAACAGTTTAAAATTCGTCAACACAAAAAAACTCACTTAGCTGCCACAGGCCACATTTTAAACAAAATCAAAATCGAATCATTTTTTTTAAAAACAACAAAAATATAAGTTGGTGGATTAAAAATAATTCAAAATTATATTTGAACGAAAATATAAATAACAAAATAGTAAACTGGTCTCCATTTTTTTCTTTCACTTTTTTCTTGTAAACTAAAAACGACAGATTCAAAAAAAAAATGTAACGAAGGACGAAAATAAAGCGCGATCCGGTTTTTTTTTGTAAACCTCATTAAAATAATAATCGAACACGTGGAATGATGTAGTTGCGAGTCGCGGGTCTTTTAGGATGAAAATTTCGGGAACATTTCGGTGACAAGAGAAAACGATGAATCTACTCCAGGAACCATTATTTTCGTGGCACCCCGCACCCCGTTTTTTTAGGTCCTCGAAGAAGCAGAATGGAGCGACCGTTATATGAAACGCTTTAAGCACGTGAGGAGCTTTCAATGACGATCGGGTGCGTAAAAGATGCTGCGATAAAAACTGAAGGCACGAGGAGAAATACGACAATGGATCTACTATGCAATGGCAGACACAGAGTGACGTCACACAATCGCGCGCGAATTTTAAAGCGAAGGTAGTAACATCGCAGCAGTAGAGTAGGAATAGAGTACAGCAGACGACGTTGAAATGGAGAATACACGATTTGGCGAAGAATTGCTCACACATGAGTAGATGCCGTTAATATATTCTGCAGCGGAACACCAAACACACAATTGGCACTAATTTACACGGATTTTTTGTTTCGACACATGATCTACTCTTTTATAGTTCCGGTTCTCATTCGCTTAACTTCCGGTTCTGTTCACACTCTTGGTGACGAACCAAGCACACTCGCACACTCAGTCCAATCCATTCCATAATTTTTTATCTCCTTAAATTCTCTTTTCTTGAAGAATTTTAGTTCAGACACGATTTTCTTCCTTGATCGTCTACGTCACAACCTAGCATTGTTTATGACGTCATGCGCACCGATTTGCATGTGCGTCACAGTCGTGACGTCACGCATACAACACACCAAAAGCAGGAGTTCCAATTTCGTTTTTTGGTTTTTGGCACACAATTAAAAAAGTTTCTCTGGTGTGAGTTTCTTTTTTTTTGGACGCTCTTTTCGAATTTCGTCCGAAACACGATTTCTTCACGATTCTCTTCCAATAGCGAGGTGAGCCGATGTGGCAACGTGTGGACAAATAGTGTTTTGTTCCCCCCTGAGGTAGGCTAGAGTAATTCACTAGACACGATATACACAGAAACACACATTCACACACTCAAGTCTGTCTCCTTAGAGAGAGAGGACAGATACGGGGGACAGAAGAACATTTAAAAACACGCACGCTTTTTTTTGGCACCGGCGCGATTGGGGCGCGCGCCATCTCTATTACTCACGACGCGGCCGATCGAGTGCGGGTGATGTGTGGGAAGGGATGAAAGTGGAGGTGCGGCGGCGGCAGTCGCTCTCTCTCATCTCTCTTATCTTTCTATCTCGTTGCTCAGGCGTTCTGTCGGCCCTTGTGCTTAGACGAGGTCTGCGAAGCCTTGGACGGCGACACGTTATCTGGAAATAATTCGTATTTGTATTGGTGAGAAACAAATTAATTTACCCTACATAATCAAGTACAGGTGTGCTTTTGGAGATTGACCACCGATTGTTCAATTCCCGAGAGACACATCCATTTTTTGGGGTTAAACTTTACATTCGACTATTTGCGAGGTATAAAATGGATTTTAGAAATTCCTTAAAATAATTTTGGAAAACAATTTCCAATTTGTGATAAAAATTCCGGTATTTCTAGTAAAATTATATTTGAAATTGCCTAATCTTAATGAACATAAATTATTTAAAAGCAATTTAACTTTAGATTACGTATCAAAATACAAGGTAGATGACTCACCTGCCGCACACTTGGCGCAGCACTCGTTCCTGCTCACTATTTTATTTTCACAATTGAGTGGCGAACACTTTTGCCGGCTACACCTGGTTTTGCCATCCTGGAATTGAAACATGAAACAATGTTCAATAAATTGATAGAAAATAAACAGTTTTTTTTAATATAGAAAATTGTGCGAAAGACTTGAGTGAAACAAGTAGGCCTCGCGTCTCACTTACTTTGCAATAACACTTGATGCACCTCATCTCCCCGAAGGGATAAACCCGTGGATGCCACTCGGCACCGTTACTCATGATTTGGCCGCGATACTTGCACCCTTTAAATAAAAACAGAAATTGAAAAAATGAGCAAATTATTTTTATAGGACAAAATACAATATAAAATGAATTATTAAATTTTGATGTCTATGTTGTTTAAATAAACCTGGTCAAGAGATTTACCTCCTTCAGCCAGTAATTCGGCAGGGTCTTTTTCACTGGCTTCATCCTCGTATTCGCCAGGGTTCACCGTTTTTGGTTTGGGTTTTGGATCTGTGACAATTGGATAACAATTATAAACATTAGAAAATTCGCAGCGAACAAATGATATTTTTTCTTGACACAATAGCCCTGCGTTCAAAGCTACAGCGATAATTGTGGTAATTCGTCCAAAGGTATATTTAATAATAATTTATCTACTAATTTTTTTGACAAATAATTTTAAACTGCCCAGAAATACGTCCAAATTGTGTGAAGAAAATGCCTTTGAATATCTTTATTAAATATAATTATTAAGTTTAAGAATGAGTAAAATTTTCTTTAAAAATGAATCACACGTTTGAAAACTTAGAGAAAAATTGTTTATTCAATTTATTTCAGCATACTGAATGGATAAACTAAGCATTTGACTGCAATTTAATTATGAGGTGATCATTTGCCCCCGTTTAATGGCAATTACTGAAGGCAGAGATGTATTCAAGGATGCCAACTTTCAGGGTGCACAAATACAAACGCTAGCTATTGTCTCCCGCTAAAGACCACTGCACTTCGCCATCTCTTTAGCCTTAAAGATGTGCTTTAGGAAGACTTACTGGGACAAACTTTGCAACAGGCGGTGGGATGTTCTCGATAGGCCTCCTTCTCCGAACAGGTAAGAGTCTGGCAAGTTATCTTCTTGCAACTCACCAGCAACGTGGAAGCCTAAACAGAGAAAAAAATCGTAAATTTGGGCTCAACGAGTGATAATCTAAATTAATTTCTAGACCAGCTAAGATTTCCTTTGTTTTATATTTTTCTCACATGATTTTAACGCAATGCTTGTAGATCGATTGATTTAATTGTCTTAAACTTCGAGTTTACTTACGTTGCAGTTGCAGATGACGCATTGTGAGAAGCCGAATGGTGGTATGTAGGGATGCCAGGACGAGCCAGGAATGTGATACCTGCGATCCTCGAAATAGCAACCTAAGAATTGGCACCAAAAAAAAAATATTTTACCACGTAGAACTTTTACCAAGTATACGGTTGTCAAATTTAATTTCATTTCTCAGTTTTTGCGAAGTATCAAAATAGTATTCTTAAATCAAAATGAGATTTGAGATTCGAAAAACTAATAGATGGAATAAAACCGAATAAACACAAATACATTGCTGAAATTAGTTAATATTGTGAGATTATTAACCTACCTCGATTGTCACGATTTGGATCATTCACATCTTCAGCTAATTCATGATATACAAATGAGAGAAAAACAATTAGAATTTAAAATTGAAACAAGTTTCATATTCCGTGATTGGCTAGTGTGGAAGAGGTTACTTACTGGGGCAGGAAGGACAACAATCACCTGGCAGAGTCCTTGCATCGGGACAAGTTACTGTTGGGCAGATCATGGGATGACAGATGTTGCGACCACGCTGTCAGTAAGAAAACAAAAAATCAAATAACTATTATTCCTGTTTGATGTGCTCATTGGTGAATTATTTGTCGGCTTCTTAATTTGTCTACTAATTCGTAAGAATTGTTTTTATTTATTTTTTGGTGTAAAATTACCCTAATTGTAGTGAATATGACAGCAGGATATATTCAGTACTCCTCGTGTTGATGTGGCAATATGTGGGGGGCACGTTTCACCAGTATCCCAGGTTCGAATAAACGAGAGCCCGCGCCGGGAATTGAACCCGGGACCGCCCGCTCCGGAGCATGTTTCCATAATCACAGAGCTAGACTGGATTTATCAATCATATTATAATACTAGACAATTTTGATGAATTGCGAAATAAGAACCAGAACAAGCGAGTAAGGCCACCTTAATTAAAAAAACACAAGCGGGGGTCAAATCAAGTTGGACTATAAAAAATAGAATGGTAAGAGAATAGTTTGACTATGCATTCGACTTCATCAAGCAGAATATCAATTAAGTTACAATAAAAGTGCGTGTTGTGAGTTTACCCGGCAGCTGCACATGAGACAGGCGTTTCGCGAATGTGACCACTGTTCGCCATCCTCTATGATGCGGCCCTCATACACGCAGCGATACGATTCGGCCCCGCCGTCTACCTGGTTGCACTCCTCCGTCATCTGGACCTCGTTCTCGGTACGATCCAGGCACGGGATGGGAACACGCAACTACACGAAACAGAACGAAATTAGAAAAATAAATTAAGCATATATTTTATCTCAACATAATTCAATAAAATAATTTGTATGGCGTGTATTAATTTTCTACCTTCAGCCACCGAAATAATGCAATGCCAAATTTTCACAAAAATTTAAAACAATCGCTAAAAATCAAATTTTTATGGAAACTAAGTTTCGTGGAAATTTTAAGTTTCAAATGCGCCTACTTTTTTTTACTTTGCACAGATTCAATAATCAATTAAATTTTCAAAATTCTTATACTCGTAGTTTAACTTACGTTATTAATACGAGCTTGTAGATCGACGCGAGTCGTGTTTCCGCCGGAAGTAGAATTGATGGCCACGTGCAGGATGGCGTTGCCAGAGTCCAGCCGCGCGAAGGCCGGCTTGTCCAAATCTTCGGCAATATCGTCCACCTAAAATTTCAAATCAACACGCACTTCTTAAACGACCAGACATAACTTTTAAGATTTCTTTTCCAATTTAATGTCATTAGTTTCTAAATTATAACTTTAAATTTAACAGTAATAATAACAATGAGTGCGGGAGCACGGCGAAGTCAGATATACGTGTATGGTTAAACAAACCTTTGAAATGATCTAGCGAACAATACGACATAACGACACTTACAAAATCATTATTTGCAGTTCGCAATATTAGTAATAATTACTTTTTATTATTATATATTAAAAATAATTTAATTAAAAAAAATTATAATAGAATAAAATAGTTTTTAAACAAGTCTGTAACATTTTTTTGTGACGACAGTCAACTCACCTCCGTTCCACTAAACTCCTGCGGACTGCGCAGCTCCCGATTAGCACCAAATGCCCCTGCAACCACACTCACAGCCTGCAGCGACGATCCATTGCTCATATCCAGCAGCTCTACAAATCCCACTTCGTCAGCCTCCCTCCTACCACCACCCCCGCCGCCCGCCTTGCGTCCATGGCCACCACCCTGCTGCAGGCCACCCAGCACCACCTCATAGTAGAGACGGCAGGAGGTGTCCACCGAGATCCAGGCTTGTCCGGCGGCCGCGGTACCCACTCCGGTCAGCAGGAGGGGGAAGTCACCATTCTGGGCATCGCCGTACAGACGCTGACGGACGAGGCCACGGAGGTGGCTGGGATGGCGTTCGGTGCCAACGTTTACGTAGAGCTCCTCGTTGGTTAGAAGCTCCATGTCGCGGATGTAGAGACGAGGCAGGGTACCGTTGGCCTATAGACAAGATAGGGAGATAAGAGTGATATAGCGCTAGAGTGTACTAGTGAGATTACGTCTATACAAAATATTAATTTTCATGAGTTACTTACTCCCCTATAAAAAAAAAACTTCTTTTTTGGTACGCTCGTAAAATGGCATTTTTAGTAGTAAAAAAATAATTGGCATTTTCAGTAGAAAAATTATTTCAAACTATTTCATAGTAAACCCAATCAAACGGTTACGAAAATATTATTTTAGATTACATATCAAAATCAGTTTTTGATAATAAAACCCGTATAAAAATAATTAAACGCTTAAAATATTATCCTATGGGAATGTCCAAATTGGAATTCTCTAAGAATTCTACAAGAACTTTTATGGCTTACCCATCCGTTTTCATAGGTGGAGGTGAAATTATGCACAGTCTTCCAGGCCTTCTTGGCTTGCGTCTCCAACCCCACGTAGGTAACAGGGCTAGTCACGCCCTTTATTTGGATCTGAAAAAAATACGAAATGCCATGATATAACATTGACATAAAATACTACGATATAGCATAGACAAGAATGTATTTTAATGAGCTCGTGTTTAATTATCAATAAAATGCTGAGCGAATCCCAATTGAATTTTGCAACTTTGAATATCACTTGCCTTGTATGAGAGGGATCCATCATTCTCCACTGACAGGACAGCCTGTCCCACACCACCCACAGGAATCGTTTCCTCGTCTAGCGAGTCCGCAGTGGACAGAACAGCGTGGTAGACTGTGACAAAAATCAGATCATGTGACTCAGACATCTCACTTGAGGTTCAGGTTGGCGTTGTGTTTCCGAGGGAGGGCGCCACTTACCGTTGCAGGAAATCTTGGGCACCACCAGTCCACTGAGCCTGAGTTCGGGCGAGTGCTTGAGTGCGACGCTCAGAAGCAGTTTTCCGCGAGCCATCACGGGGAAGATCTTCTGATCGAAGTCGATCTTCAGCTCGGCCACCACCGTGTCCTGAATGGGCGCGTTTTGAAATTATTCAAAAGATTAAATGCGTTCTTTCCATACACGAACAGTATTGGGTAGGAACGGCAAAGGAACGTCTCGTTTCAAAAAATTAGTTCTTTTTCTGAGGAACGTTGGAACTTCCTCGTTCCTAATATTAGAAAAGAACGTTGGGACTTTTTTGAGGAAAGTTTTTCATGTATGTAGAACGTTCCATTAGATACAAATAAAAATGGCGACACGCTCGATGGATTATTTGTTCCTATGACTTAAAAAGAGTAAAATGTTTCTAATTCAAAAGGAATTTGTCGGAGAATATGGTGAGTATGGTGATTGAATATGGTATTACTTCGAAAATTGCGTTAAAAAATTAAATGACTGCCACACCGAACTCAATTTTTGTTTGATTATTTATAAATCGAAGGAACGAGAAACGTCTTCGTTCCTTTGGAACAGGAACGTCCCCGGTTCTATCTTTATGAAGGAACGAGGAACGGTAACGTGTTCCTTATCAAAATTAACGTACCAACACTTCGAACAAAGGGGACAAGAATTAGCTTAATTAACTCACCTTGGTGACTTTTCCCAAGACGACCATCTCCTCAATAATGTTGTCACTGTCTTCCTTTTGAGTGGATTCCATTCGAACGCTCACCATTGGATCCTTGCCATCTGTCGAGAAACGAGTATTTTTAAATAAATTATTTTCAGTAGACCTACTATTTGGAAAAATATTAGCTCTTGCAGAGCGTTTACAAGATTTACTTGAACCTTGTCCTTCAACGCAATCGATACTTGAAGCAAGACGTACCTTTCTCCAGTAGGAAGTTCTTGAAGACAATGAGGAAGTGGGCTGCCTTGTTGGCGCTGGCCGAAGTGGCCGTCGAGATGATGGCCATTCCACCCTGCACGGCTCGAGCCGGCGGAAGCACACCGCTTTTGCTCGGACGATCGTCTTTGGATCCCACAGCGGGAGACGGCATCAAAATCGTGTTGAACGTTTCTGTCACATTGGATAAAATTACATTTGAGTGTCAAAATGGCCGTAACGAGTCAGCAAAATCCCCGAAAATTAATTCATTTTTTTTTTAAATCACCGTAGCGTCTAGTGCACTACAGGATTACTGCACCCTTGTGTCTCAATGAAGATATGAGAGGGGCAGGGAAGGGAAAGGAAGAGGGGTGGCAGCTGGAATAACCAGACTGCAGGATCCACCCCTAAGCTCTGGACTCCCTAATGAAAGCTCAGGGGTGACGCCAGTACCCAAATTAACCTCCTCACGAATTTGAAAACTGTTCTCGCTTCTCTTGTCAATTCGTCGAGCGCCATTCTGACATGAAACTATTTTGACACGTCAATTTAAAATTTGAACGCTCTAGCCACTCATTACGTTAGCCGTCTGTATTGCGATTAATTTTATATTTACTGAAGTGAAATCATTAAATTAATCAATATCACAATATGAAAGTAATTGACTAAACTTTGTCACTTTGCCATGTTGCGCGTCAAACAAACTGAACAAGCCAAACCGTCCAACAAACTTCAATAAAACTGTAACCAATGTCACTTCAATAACTTTTGTAATGGCCGTCTTAAACAAATAAAACAATGACTAGTTTGTGCAGTTGGTTGTTAACAGTGTTGGGTAGGAACGGAACGGAAAGTTCCCGTTATCAGGAACGCGTTCCTTTTTTGAGGAACGGAGGAACGCCAACGTTCCTTTTATTTTTGAGGAACGGAGGAACGCCAAC
>JAUJYS010000534.1:0-22508 GCA_033995665.1 Melogona broelemanni
TCGGAGACGCCGCCATCTTATAGTTATTTCTCGACAACAGCTCCTACGAACTACCATCTCTATTAGTTAATACGTGTTAAATATTTCTCGGTACCTTTATGCCTGTATAGTCTGACAGTTATTTTAAACGTGTAATTCTTATTTTAAAAGAGAAAGTTGTCCATCACGAATGATCACAGGCATGGGCTTTATCATCTTTCGTGAAGCAGATAAATACAATTCTAAATTATATTTCTAATTTGAAACATTCATAAAATTATGACATAAGGCCAAATCATATTCCAAATGGGCTGAAATGATTGGAGATTTTGTAGCAGAGAAGCTACAAGGTCCTCTTAAAATTAATGTTTTTAACCTCACATATTTTACCAATTATTTGCCACGTATTGGCCCTAATTTTGATCGAACGAGATAAATCCATTCAAAAATGCATTTTATCGTTGCATTCGCGTACATCATCTTTATGGATTGGATACGGAAATAAAAATATATTTGATTGATTTGCACACGCACGATTGCACAAACGGTTGCCTAATGCGAACGGGAGCGAATAAAGCTACAAACTACACACAGACTTTTTATATCTGGAAGTAAAACGTGACGATAGACTGGCGGAAAACTCTGCAATCTGCATCTAAACTTTACGACTAAAGCACGGCGTAACTTCGCCTCACGCGCCGAGTATAAAAATGTAATTTAAGATGTTATCGAACTGCGTGTAGGCATTAGGAGCGGGCGGCCCGGCCCTATAACGCCGCCTGGCGGAATTATTTATGTGGGGCCAAGCTTCGGGTATTATTAATGTGATTAATTCGGGCTTAAATTAATCGGCATTATTATTGGGAAGGGATTTAGGTGAGCGCGCAAGAAAAGGATAAGAAAACGTCGATTCACCGTGCCTATACACGCCCAGCTCTAACGCTACACATAGTAGTTTTAAATCCTCCCAAGACCCATGGTCTTCGCAATAATTCACGAATATAGGCGCGCGAGGAATTTCTTTAAATATTCCTTCTCCCTTCCCTCCGCAAAATACGACCGCATCATTTGACTTCACATCGGAAAATCGTTGCAGTTTTGGCCGCTGTGCTATTCTATGAATTCCGAGTTTTTTTAAAGAAAAACTTCACTGTAGTTAATTTGTGGAACAATTAAAATTCTTGGAGACATTTTTTTCCCCCAGAGTTCTTTATGCCCCCGCATGCGTATATTTATGAACAAATATGTGAAAGATATGAAGCCAAATTTCTCTAAGCCATGGTGGAATTCCGTACCACTCTTAATTACCTCGAAAGATCGCTTTTGCAAGGGCATATTTTCGCCAGTATCTCTGGATCGAATAAAAGCCCGAGCCGGTAATCGAGCCCGGGATCGCCGCATAACAAGCGAATGCTCTACAACTGAGCTACGACGACCGCACTTACGCGTGCAGATGCTACCTTGACAATGCTTGCGTGGATGGAGAGCAGCAGAAAAGGGGAAGCCCATGCGTTAAGTAAATTGGACAGTGTCCGAGAACTCAGGATAACATCGGCTATAGCTGCGAGAGCACAATAGCCATGAGCTTTTTGTTCATAGTCACCAAGGAAAATAAACGACTTAAGTTTTGTGAACTTTTTAACGAGAGAAAATTAAGAAATCCTGTCCGCCAAGGAATCTGATCTCAGGAGGATTGACGGCTCCATTGTGTATACAGGTTCTGTACAGGCACAGGCACACACTTTCGTTAATATAGGCTGCCTGCATGCGCGTGCCTATAGCGGGCTTGCTGGCTACGGAGGCGACGCACGGAGCGAGTTTTAAATCCTCCGACTGTGACATAGATTACTTTGCCCTCGATAAACACATCCTCATATGAAAAACGTTAGCCCGGCTACAACCCATTAAGAAAGATCTTTAACGTAGTTTTAACCCTATTACCCGTGCCCGCACACGTACACGTATATATATATATACACACACACACACGTCTATCCCCAATCGATACAAAAATCTGTACGCGGGTTTAGCAATGGCGTGTATATTCATGAACGATACCATCGTATATGTTATACACAAGGATTGCTGGCGCGTCTAAGAAAAGGTGGTGATGCTGGAGCCAGCAATAGGAATAAGGCTTTTTTGCATGCGTGCACCTATACACGAGCCTATATACGCGCATGTTTTGGGCGAATAGAGAAAATCTCGGCGTGCGCGCGTATAAGCTCGGCCTGTCACGGTATATGGTAATGTTCGCCAAAATTTAAATCTCCAAACACAAATTGGAAATTCATTTTATGCAAGAAAAGCGCACACACGGGGAAAAGCGCACACACGGGGAAAATCTGCGGATTTCGATATGTCTTGGCCTTTCTATGCCCCCGCGCGCGCGCGCGCATTTGAATCTTCATGTATATGTATGCATTAACGTGTCAAGAGCGGACGCGCGAAAAGAGACCCGTCGATGATTATGGTAAGCGTCACTGTGGGCCTGTGTGCCATCAAAAATATATGAATGTGGGCATACAGCGCACGTGTGTAAACATCGCGCTCGAATTTTACAAGATTGTCATAAATTGGAGGATTTTTAGTCTTGTCGAAACGAGTATGTAGTTGCGTCAACGCCTATTCCCAAAATCTACAGGTTATTTTTGTCTATGGAAAATATTGAAACTTACGTTTGACACCAAATGAGTTATTTTCAAGTTTGACTGTATAAATCGCCATGACAAACAATATTCAAATTAACAGTTTCAATTCGTCTAATCATAATAACTGTTCATAATGACACCGTTTTTTATTGCCGACTTTTTCATTAGTTGTTAAAGTGCAACCATTATAGAAGATGAAGACGTAATCTTATAAACATGTTCTGTATAACAAGTTGTTTTTTTCTGGATCACTGGTGAATCTAGCTGCAGAAGGTTTTATATCCCTCTTAGGGCTCGACCCTTATATCGAGGAGCACATTTTCACAAAGTACTTGGGAATCGAACCCGGGTTCTGAGAATTTGATACATAAATGGATGGCAAACTACGGCATTAACGTTTTGCTGTTCGCCAATATGACAGAGAAATAACAGCGAAACTATTTTGTGACGTGTGGATAGCGACAACCAGGGCGTCTTTAATCCAAGCACCAGCCTGAGTTGAACGTTCCATCAATAAAAACAATTTCGTACAAGCCTAAACTTTCGAAATTGATCGATCGACCTATTTCTAGGAATGAGAACTTTTTTTTTCCTACTTTGAACTAAGCTCTTCACTGTAGAAACAAAATTGTAGGAAATTTAAAATAATCTTTCCATTCACTACTACTAGAGTCTGTGTGACCGGGGGAGCGGCGCCTACGTTTTCTTTTTCCGCCGCGAAGAGGCAAATGTGCGCTTGCACAGATAGGACGCCCGAACAATTTGAATTCAATCTCGAGCTTTTATACAGTATATCTTCGCTCGTTGGACACTCATTTCTTGGAAATCGGCGCGCCCATTCAAGTTTCATACTAGTCATATTTTATGTGATGAGAAAAAGAAGTTGATGGCCATTCACTGACACGCATTTACATTTTATGGCCCTCACTCATAAAGTGGGTGCACGGACTAATGCGACCATAAAATTTGCTTTTAATTTCAGTCACAATGGATTTATGTGCGCCGTGTTCTACCGACGCAGGGAGCACGTGATCGAGTTCCAGAAAGGTAAGATAAACTATTTGCTCTACTTCCTCTTTCCACCGCTAGATGGCGCCAGACAGGACAGACAGAGACATTTTTTATGGGCAAATGCAATGGAAGGAGTTTCTGAGTATCTTGTGCAAAGAAATATTCATCTACGTCCATACGTTACGCAAAATATTGCAAGCATTTCAATTTATATTACGTTAGGATCCAAGTTATAGGAAATACAATGCTATTCACCATTTAGTGTCTCATTTCTAATAACCCACAACTGCATAATTGATCAAGATATCTACTCGTATGTACGAGCTAGCTCGAGCTGATTGCGTATTCAGAATATCATTTTCTAGACACCTTCAAATTATTCAATTTAAGTGTATAAGGTCGAGTACCATGCAGATTCAGAAATAAATAATCATTTAAAACTCCAGTTCTCTTCACCCAGTAGATGGTGCAGTCATTTATTTTTGGCATTAACACCACAATGGATCACAAAAGGAGATTATGTACCCCTCTAATCGCTTGAGCAATTGTCGAGCGTTATATTTTCACCAGTATCTCAGGATCGAATAACTAATAACGAATTAAATCCAGGATCGCCTCACACATGGCGGATGCTCTTCAAACCACTGCACTACGACGACCGTACAACGAAAGCTAGTATTAGAAATTATCCCCGAAACGGTATTTAATACGCGCCTATTCAGTCAACATTATCTCTACCATCCCTAAATACGAATGGATTAAAAAAGGATAATTAGAGCCAACGCTAGTCCCTTCCACCAGTGTCCAGACACCCTGTACTTGTTTCTTATAGTAGTCTCGCGTCTACCTAACGAAAACTGCAATCGAGAGGCTACAAGAGAGGAGTCACGCGTTGCGATCGGCATCACTACATGTATATCTGCCGAACACACTTAGCAGAAAACGTTAATTGAAAACAAAAACAAATAGCAGATGGAGACCGGTAAGAGAGCGAACGAGAGAGAGAGAGGAAAGATCCAAATCGGTGCACATAAAAGCATTCGGCAATCAGACAAAAAAGTGATCCGTTTCAGACTCTCGCAATCTGCTGTCGAAATTGAGAATTCTCTAACGAATTAACTTGGGACGGCGTCGGGGAGTAGTAGCATAGGGAGAGAGGGTGGAAAAAAAAAGAACTGCTCTCACCTCAACTGGAGAGCCGAGTGGAACAACAACCGGTAGGCGTGAAGAAAGCGCCAAATTGCATTAAGACACTTTTTTACATGTGGTCCATTAGAGAAGACGGGGGGCTGGTGTTGCGGTGTATGCCGCGCGTGCCTCTACACACCATCTGGCAAACAAACCACTTGGTAGGTGGTTGCTGGCCTTAACCGAAAACTCAACTCGCTTTACAATACAATCTCCATGATTCGAAGTACGTCTACGCCCATTTGCCAGTAATTGGATCTATTCAGGTTGAAGGATATTTACTTGAGAATGGGGTCGAGTACATTAACCAGCCTGATCTTCGATATTTGTTCTTTTATCAATTTTTATGTTTGTGGTCACCTTTGTGCCCATCATGTTGGTGACAGAGATGCATCTGTTCATACACTTGGTTGTTTATGCACTATGAAAATGAAATATTAGTACCGGTATATCTTTATGCACATTATTAGAGTCATCTTTCAGACAAGACGTATTTTAAGCAAATTATTCCCACCAGGTGTGATGATCAATAAGTTTCCCTCAGAGAGCACGTTCAGACAGCGATATAAACTACAATAATATAGTACAGTAGATGTACAGTGAAGCAGGGTTAAATTTTAAATGAAGTCTCGATATTTTCTCCTTGACCATGTAGCCAAACAGTAACCGGTTCATTTACGATAGCGCCTTTTTTCTTTTCTTTAGTGCGTCTTTTGTGTGTAACTGGGAATAGGTGGCCAGAAATATTAAAGTCCGCCACTCCAAGCAGCCCGCACCTTCCAAAATTCGAAACAGTTCAGAGACATCTACCTTGACGAGGTTCTTTCCGTCTTTACGAGTCGTAACTCTTTGGACAGAGCCAATAAAGCTGTTAATAGCTTGTGATTTTACGATGTCACTTGGTCCGACTAAACGATTTTTGGTAGCGTTGGCACGCCATAAATGCACAGATTATTGCGAAGTCTAAGCGATTCCAGACGATCATATACACTATATACATCTGCACTGAGAATCCTCCCGTGCCCCTCAGCCATAATCGTGCCAAACTTATTGTATGTGTATGACGAGACGTACACTGTACTATCGGAAACATTTTTTATCGACCAGATCAGGATGTCAAACAAAATTACTTCAAAGTAATATTTTATCCTTTTTCAAAATTCCGTAAACTCGGGCGTCGCTCAATGGACAGAAACCGTATCTGCAGATAACACTTTGGTTGATCCAACTTAAATTGAGAAAGAGTATTTTGTCCTCAATTTTTAATATTTTGTGCTGGACATAGGAACTCATTGGAAAGCGAAACAACACATGTGTGTCCGCCAATTTTAATAATCTGTGAAAGCCAGCAAATATGGCAGCATAGGGACTATTTAAATAATAATAAAATTATTTAAGGTCACAGGATTAACATAATCAGTTTGTTTCTTGTTCACAAGACCATTTCGTAGTTGTCATTATCATTATTTCGATTAATAACTTCCACAGAAACCAATGAAAGAAAAATAGACCTAGCTTGAGACGCCTGATGTTTCGGTATATAGACAACGGGTCTCGGGAGAACACACATCTCTACGCTGTATGGAAGTAACGTTTACACAACTATATAGGTGGGCAGAGTCATATCTTGGAAAAGAAGCGGAGCATGAAAACATAAAAATGAGAGATTTCCGTTTTAGTTTTGGGAGCGGATTTTTTCTCTGTCTCCATCCGAAAAAGAAAAAACGGAGAGAGAGAGAGAGATTCTCGTGAAATGGTTCTATACCCGTTAAACAAGCGCAAACCGACGACCGTTCCCTCGCAACGGTCGACTTCGGCCTACAGGGAAGGGGAGGGGGCAAACCAACCTACCGCGAATCCCTATAGGATACACGTAGAAAAAAGGCCTATCAGTTATTGCGGCCGCTTATCTGTCATTAACAAAATTGGGTTAATGGGGCTCTTAGTGAATCGCCGTTGGATGGTTTCGCTGCGTCGTTTGCGATGGCAACGGTTGGCCACAGACCCTAGCCGAGTTATAAAAATCAGCAGCGAGTGAACAAGCGATACAAGTTTTTATCGGTAGCGCGCACATTGTATTTTTATACCCTCGCTTTTCCCTTCCTTAGACTGGAAAGAGTTGTTAGTGGAAATTCAGCAGACGAGACGCTATGATCCAGATCGTCTAGCATCGTAATTTAACAAAAATGTGAAACTCGATAGAGAGCGATTAAAATTGCTAGTCCTTTTCTTAATAACTTTGACAATCGGCTATTGTAGTGAATGGCACTACAAGAGATTCTATGTTGAAAGATTTTATGCATTTTAGTTTATTTTAAATTTTGGATGTTGACTATGGTTACAGGTTTATTATTTCGTAACTTTGTTTTTGTGCCGCAAACGATAATTAATTCATCGTTATTTTGTGAGCTCTAGCCAACCTGTCGTCGTTTATCCTCGTGCACACCGAGAAGACACATTTGATATTAAGGCCCATGCTTGTGGTCATTTTTTGTCCATAATTTGGTCATTTTTTGTCCATAATTTTTTTCATTTTTTGTCCATATTTTTTTTTCATTTTAAGAGATTCTGTATCTAGACGCTTGATCATTATATGGCAGGGCATATTATCACCAGTACCTTGGAATCGAATAAACGAAAGCCCTTACCGGGAATCGAACCAGAAATCGCCGCACCATACGCGTTCGGCTCTACCGCCAGGGTTACGACGACCGCATTCCATTTACTTTACTTTTACTTTTTATTAACATATTCTCATGATACAAGAAAACAAGAACATGTTATCACCCCAAATCTCTGAGGGAATATCCCCACCCCTTAGACACACCAAGGTGAAGGCAATGAGCGGTGGGTGGATTTAAAAGAGTAAAAACAATTTTCATCCCGAATAGAGCCGATTAGGCGGAAAGTACAGGTGTATAAGAAAAACATTGGAGAAAAAAAAAAATTATGAGCGAATTTACTTTTGCGCCGCCCTGTACCAGTATTAGCTTCTAACTCGTCCAATGAAAAGCTCCCCCCGAACATAGGCTTCATGGATGGCACCGACGCATTCCAATTTAACAGCATTTAGGTTGACTAGGTTTTTGCCATTCCCGCGCGCGTTCCCCATCTACTATCCTTGCGCGTTCCCTCTTGACTAATTTATTTTGAATGCATTGCATTGTTGGCCCTGGAGACATCATAGAAATTATTATTGCGTACGTGAGTATAATTCCAATTAAAATAATAAAAATTAATCAAATGCTTTAGTTTCTCCTACGCTGTAGTTTAATTAAATTTATTTCGGCGCATTAATTTGTCTAATCAAAATTATCGCGGTATATAAAAAACAACCTATCTCGTTCACAAAATTTCAAAATTCTAAAATAAACAAACTTTAAAGCACAGCATGTACAAGCGCATTTCTAACTGGGGTTCCAATGTTCTTCTCAATTATAATAATTTGTTCGCATTACCACTGACTGGTCATATGATGATGTCCCCCCCCCATCCCTTCCCACACACACACGTTCTCGACATTTGAGAAATCCGATTTTCGTGCATTAAATTTAAATAACCGTCACATGTTCTAAGCACGGGGTTTGAAAAAAAAAGGTGTTGAAATATTTTTTTACAATGTTGGCTAACGTTGAGCTAAAATATGGCCTAAGCGCGCGCAAAGGCATACGTGTTCAAGAACATATTGCGCATTAAGTATTAATGGAACTGACTATACGTAGCGTAAATTATTTTATGAAATCTTTCATCGTTACAACATACAGATGTGTACACATCTTACAGAAAGCGGACTGCCATCGAGTTATAAAATGTTCCTTGAAACAATTTTTACAGGTGAAGTTACAAAGAAACGTTGAAAGGCAAACAAATATATTGAAAAGGGTATTCATTCATGACCAGTTTTATCATTTGAACATCTTCAATTTCTGTAGTTGTTATACAGCATGTATAATTATTTGTTTCATCATTAAGAAAAAGTAAATATATCTTTAATAGATGCGTAAATAAATTATGGTTATATTCGTTAAAACTTAGATGAATCAAAGCATCTGTAACTCGCCTCACACTATACAATACACATGTATTCTTTTTCCAAAAGAAAAAACTAATATAACTTTGGGTTGCATCCGACAAAACCATATTTGCACTTTAGAATGATGACAAAACCATTTATTGAAAATATCCTATTGCACTATCGTAAACGAAACCTTAATTCTGCCATCCCGAGAAAAAAAAATGAGAGATTAGAATGGGGGGAACATTGAACAGTAAATACTTCACAAGAACATATTATAATCATACTTTTTTCCAATAACTTACAGTATCCCCAGATTAATCATTGATTCGCAATAGATCCCAAACTGCATTTCTACGTTTGCAATTTAGTAGGTACCATCTCGAAACCTTACATCAATTTTGAAAAAAAAAAGATTCCCTCAAAATATGGATGTACTGCAACGAGTCTGTCTGTTGGATATTTTGATCAATCTATATTCGACTGTCGATATGGGGACCGACACTGAATAACTGAGCATGACGTGAAATAAGTCAAAATATGTCTTATCGCTTTTTTGCTTGTGGCTCCGTCTGTCGCCCAAACATGGTGGACTAAATCGGCCAATTTACACAAAAGTTGATTTTGTTACAACAAGAAAATTCTGAATGAAAAGGTAGCATCTATCCACCCTTAATAAAATGGGCGTTCTGTTTTAGCCCAGTAAGTTAAAGAAAACTGACTTCTGTTAGGGCTATACTGGGTTTAATTTCCGGGCCAGATTAGATTTTGACGCGATCTTACGGAACTGGCGGAAACATTCCCCAATTTTGATCCCAATCACGATTGGTGCATTACGAGTGTTATCAAACTGATTGCTATTTAATTAGTTGACTATCCTTACAAGCATTTTTTCCTGAAACGCTCGTATGAACTAGCTTGAAACCACGGTACACTACATGTATGTTTTGCATATCGTCTCACATTTTTCAATGATATGATTTTTTTTTAATCACCGTAGCGCCTAATGCACTACAGGATTACTGCACCCTCGTGTCTGTGGAGATATGCGAGTGGCACTGAAGGGAAGGGAAGAGGGATGGCAGCTGGAATAGTCAGACTTCAGGATCCACTCCAAAGCTCTGGACTCCCTAATGGAAGCTCTGGGGTGACGCCAGTACCCCAGGCTAATGAATAAACGAAAGCCTGCCCCGGGAATCGAACACGGGACCGTCGGTTTCGTAGGATGCCGCCATACCCACTGAGCCATCGGCCATCAGCCATAATGAGTTTTACATGCCGAGTACTGGTGAAAGCGTGACCCTCACAAATTGCTATGGCAACTTGAAGGCCACAGAAAATCCTGCGTGGTCGGGAACAAAACCATAAAAAAAACCACTAGCGCCCTCCAAACATAAAAATAATGCCAATATACACATGTACAGTTAGTGCAGCATAAAAAATAGAGGTATGGTTCGTAATATGTTCGCACAATACCAAATCTGATTTTTGCGAAGACCTATAGATGATGGGTTATCAGTTGGGGGGCAGAAGGGCGACGATGATGGTGGTGGGGGATTTTTCTTTTTTTTTTACCAGAGCCGTCTGCATAAAAACTGGAAACATACTTTCCCCTCCCCCCCCCCCCCATAACTTAACCGATAACTCACGTGTAATCCTCTTTGCCGCTGGTCGCATTTAGACCTATAGCGGATTTGCTGCTTATTTGCAGTGCAGTCACCTACCAGTTTTATTAGAGGAGAGAGTGCGGCGGTAATAGAACTCTAGGCGAGAAAAAAAGGCAAAAAAAAACTTCTGTCAGAAGCAATGCGCGCGTGCTGCGTGCCGTACGGGGGGTCGTTCATAATACGCGAGGGATCATCCGATACAAACGTGAATTTATTTGTGCGCATGCAATAAGTACGATTTTTAGAGAATGTTATGCCGGTTGTAATTTACGCCAGAAGATGGCTGAGGATCACAGTGGTGTTTTCCGTAAAGTCGATACCGTCAACCATGGCTACAATTATGGTTATCAATAATAATATTTTTCGTTCTGTTCCTTAGTTGGGGTTGGGAGCACGAGGTTTGTAGGAATTTATCTTTGCAATATATATGCAATATATTTGCGTTGTCATTAAGCTTTGTTAATTGTCGGTATAACTTAAATTAATAATTTTAAGTTTAGGAAAATATTTTTTTCCGCGTAAGGACAATATTTTTTAATTCAAACTCTACAATAATTTGAGAATTTTCGATATTTCTCTATCAGACCACGGTCAAATTTCACATCTTATTACGTGACTTAGTACCGTTTCTTCAGTAATATTTAGCGTTTTCGGTTGTGCAATCAGTTTTTTTTTTAGCAATATCAAAGTCATTAAAGTAAGCGAAATAAAATTAATTTATGAATTTTAGCATTGAACCAGCAACTATAAATGCAGTGAGCTATAACTGTTTTACGTTTTTATAAAAATAACATTTTATTAGCTTCAACCTCTATAATTAAACAACGATACAAATGCTTAATGCTATAGCTCGAGATAAGATAGGTACAGGGGCCCTCTGTACCTGTGTGACCAGGAGCTAGCATTAAGCATTTGTATTGTTGGTGAATTCTAGGGGTTAAAACTTGTAAAATGTTATTTTTTCAAAATAAGTTTTAAAAAAAGGTTATAACTCACTATTCAAATTTGTTGGTTGAAATAAGTTATAATATTCATTAAGGTGATTTTCTTCGTGAGACAAAAAAATGCTGATCTTGTTGAACAGTTTCATAATGCTTTTAAGTTGACGGATTTGAAACTTATTCAATCGCCTTTAATACGCACTTATTATAGCATACTCATGAAAAGTAGATGTAAATTAATACCAAAAAAATATATCTCACCTTGTACCCAGCCAACGCATCCAATAACCAAGAATTCTCAGAAGCCAACGCGAAAATAATAAATTATGATTGGTTAACCTTCGGTTATGTGCTTGGCAACGTTTCTGTATAGCCTAGTTCAACTAACAAATCAAATACAAATACAAATATTGATCCGGACGTGAAACTGCAACGAGAAATTGTCTCGAAGGAACACATCTGCGAAATACAACTTGCCGCACTTAATTTAATTTATAACTGAAATGCACGAAAATTGGATAGAAATGTATTGTTGTCTACGCGCAATTATTCAGACTCATCCACAGTTTATCGCGATACAAACGCAGCCCGTGAAAACTGGTCTGCGAGAGAGCAGCTGGGTAGTTCCTGGCAGGAAACGCGATATGAACAAATTATAGATCTGCGCGATTACGTCGACGTTACATTAAATTCACATTAACATATTGTGGCGAACGCATAGCTTGTAGTCCCAATAGACTGCATCAGTAGCGGCAATATTTGTTTGCTTAGCGTTGGCAGTTTTTCTAAAGCGTTGGTTAGACCGAAACATTTGTTTTTTATTCTAGGTACTCGCATTAACAAACACTACCATAAAAACAATGTGACCTCTTGTCATGTCCCCTTGAAATCCGTATGCAAACTTATTGGCGCAAAAACAACTTATTAAGACTCGATTATAAATGAGAAACCTAGTGAATAAACGCAATATATATGTTCAATATTTCTCAAAGGATTTTTAATTAATTTTCCTCTGAAAAACTTACGCAAACGGTAATTAAAAAATAAATACAATTGCCGTTCGAGGGCGCAATATTCGAGTACAATGGTAATGCTACGGATGTCAATTGATTTGTTTCGAGCACGACGCCAACTTAATTGATTTTGAAAAATGTCTGTCAATACGTGACCGAGAGAATTGGCGGCAACGTTAATTTTTCAACTATTGGCTACACGAATTTGATTGTGCCGCCGCCAAAGCAGCATCCAGTAATTCTTAATTAAGAAGAGAACGGATAGAGCAGAGAAGAAAGCGCGCGAACGAGCGATGCGAGTGAACAATGCCAAATTTAATAAATGGCCATTTTTACGCACGATAATTGAACCGCGTTTAATTTTTTTCTCCCCCCACGCCGCTGCGCACCAAATAGCGGAAATTGTCTTCCGCGAGCGCAGAATGCGTTTCTACGTGATGAGAGAGAATAGAATTGAAAGCATTCGTCAAATCTTTCCGATTCTCTCCACCGCACTCTTTGTTCCTCGTTCGCCAATTTCGAACAACTCGTTTTCGGGAGACGCACCCGTCGCCACCCACGCACGTTATTTCCTCACATCTCGTGAAGGAAGACTTGGGATTGGTGGGGGAGGGTGGAGGGGGAATGGGAACAACCAATCGCAGGCAGTGCTCTCACGTGAATCCGAATAGAGCGGCGGCAGTCACATTTAAACGGCTAAGTTCAGGCCAAAGATGTATTGGGGATAGAGTATGGGTTGCCTTGATAAATTCAAAGCCGTTAACAGCGGTAAAATTATTGACACGTCACATAAATGCTGTGTAGTGCATGTGTGTGTAGTGGGATGTCCGATAATAACAAGATATCAAGCTATACATGTATACACCAGATATCGTACAATGAATAATCAACAGAATCATAAAGAGTTTAAAAACAGTAAACTATCTTCAGATTTCAACAATCCACCTGCGGAGGACCATACGCAAATTTATGTTTGCTGCATAAAACGGCTGGAATACGTGTTGTGGAATCAGGAATGTATAAACAGTCTACATATATAATGATGTTTCCAAATACGAAGAGGTGGTGCATTTTTTTTTATTTCGGCATAGGGAAAATCCATTGAACACACAGTGCATTTGGTACAAATCATTACCGCTTGCGGCGCTTAACCAAATAAGCATTTTTTTTTTTGTAGATACGAGTATTTCAGATAAAAACATAAACACATTATGGGGCACCACATACAAATAGGCAATATTTTATGCAATAAAATAAGCCATCTTTTATACTCGTAAAACCCATTGTCTGTCAGTGATTCACGGAACCTACACTTATTTTCTTTGATCAATTCACTGGTCGTCACCAGACTTTGTTGCCTGCCACCGACAGATGGCATCACCAGCGAATGATCGCTTTTCCCATTGTGCTAAAGAAACGAAATGCTTTCATTTTCGATCGAAAGTGTACAAGTCCGACCCATAGCGTTCACAATCAATGTTCTCATCAAGTGCATATAACCAATGGCGTGGCTTCATTTGCATGAGGCACGTGCAAAAGTTCTTCGTGAAAGTGAATGAGCGGAAAACTCAGTCTGAACTGAAGCGAAATTGTCCAAGCGTAATTTCGCTAATCGCCGGGCGGTGGTGGTGAGAATCATTGGAGAATGAGCGAAATATAGAATGGATGAAAAATGCGCAACGGCAAAAGTCAAAGCCCATACAACCGCCAGATCGAAGAAATGAAATATTGGGGAAGCAGTTCTGTTATGTGTTTGTTGATGAAGCAGAGTCCCGTTAGATAATATAAGGTCAACATTTCTTGAATATTAATTACGTGCAACATGATACAAAAAAGGAAAATTCGGAATATCGTTTTGTGTTCAGTTAACACATTCTTAAAAATTGTTTCCGAATTTGAACATTCTTAAAGGTTTTGACCTTAAGATAAAGCCTCAGACAAGCTTAAATAATTCCGATCAAATGTAAGGTTGGCGAAGATGCAAGGGGAACACAAATGTCAAAAATGTAATCTTCAGTTTAAAAAATCTCTAGGGTGTTATTGTTATCTGCCAGGTAAATTTGATGTCACTCAGTCCTGAACAATTCTTTTTTTTTTACTCGTATCACGACTTGGGTCGACAGACTGAACTCAGTTGATAGAATGACACGCATTGCTAAAGCAATCACAGATTTAACAAAAAGTACTATTGTGAATTGCTTTTCCTTTGTTCCCAACCCCTCTTTTTTAATATGCAGTATTTTTTTCCCCGGGAGCTTACTGCTTTCAGATAACCTAAATGCGCCTATTCGACGCATTTAATGCATTTGACGATTCTCATCGACTGTGGAACCAATATAGGTTTCGTCCACATGACTCAGAATGTTTATGGGCGTGCAGCGTTATCGACGCGAGACGGGCTTGTTTCCCATTCTATTTCCATTAACGCAGCTCAGACAGCGAAAACAAAAGATTGTTTTTGTAAGCTTCATTTTCTCCCTTGTGTCGGGATTTTTTTTCCATAATTAAAACTACGGTAATCTCTTCGTGTTTCATGGATTCAAGACATGTTTTTTCTCTGCTTCAATTTTTTTTCTTAATTAAAACTAATATTTACATGCGCCACCGATTCAACGCATATACGCAGCGTAATAAATCAGTCTGGGATGAGTACGAGATAAAAGTAACGCATAATACACGTTCGATCCATACAAAGCTCGATTAATCAAATATACTACATTGTACTACTGGCGTGTATGTAGGAAAAAAGAATGTAGGCGAATTCTAACGACGATATTTAATAGAAATCTTCGATTGTGTTTTTTTTTTAAACACGTGTACAATTCTTATCAATGATTACAAATCGTTCTCTTAAAAATGAATGCTCAGATTAACAAAACCAAAATTGATTGATCGATTCATTTGATGATTGTATTGATTATATTTTAAAAAATGTACAATTTGTGCCATCACCCCATTTTTGTTCATCCACTAAATTGGTGATTCTTGCTGCACAAAAACAAGCACACAAATCAAACAATTGACACAAGCTTGGCAGTTACTTGTTATTAGATTCCAATTAATTTTGGTTTCTTACTAGTAGTCTAAGCGATTTTTAGATAATCCGTTTCATGATGTACGGGACAAAAACAAAACGCTATTCAGACAAGACCCACGCATAGAATAAACTGTTTAAAAAAAACCGTTGAACAAATTTAATTTCGTTCTTTTAACTGAGATAAGTAGCTGCGTGTAGTACTAAGCATGTAATTCCCATAAGGACGGCCCAGGTAATAATTATTGTCCTATGAATTAGGTATTGATGCAGCGGTCAGCATCGAGTTCCATAATTTCTCATAGCCACGTTCGAGAAATAAATGATGGAGAAGAGAAACCTATAGTCACATCCACCAAACACTAAAAAAATGAGCACGAAAAAAAAATGACTAGCTTTCCAATCTTATATCAAGTGCACGAGCAGGTACAACGCTTCATTAAAACAACCTTCACGAAAAACGCGCTCCTACCGGAGCAATATTTCAGAAAGCGCAATTTATCATCGCCAGATTAACAGGCGGGGGTGGTGCGGGGTGGGATGAACAAAAAGGTGGTCGGCTCTCAGACGGCATACGCATTATACCCGGGGCCAACTTTTGCCAGCCAAACTCGCCTCGTGTTCAGCCGACGCACAAAAGCGACAGAAGTTGAGAAATTAAAAAAAAAAAAGAAATCCCTCAGCGACAGTATAGCAAAAATTAATCTCAAACGCGCCGCCGCAAATACCTTCCGCTGGCAATATCCATAAATTCCCGAACATCCCGCCGCCTCAAGAAACTGCCACCAAACCAGTTCTCCACCAAGACTACCAGACTAAAAGAATTTCCGTGTTGGAAAAAAAAGTAATTGTAATGAAATCGTTATTGCTCCCCAGGATGTTTGTAAATCGTGCACGGAACGCCGACAAAGGCTAGCTTCGTCTATATCCAATAATGCCGAAAAAATCTTTGAACTCGCTGTCTGGGAAATTGTTTGGTAAAAATCGTGGCTAAATTATGACCAAGACTTTGGTTGCAAAGGCATAGTATTAAAAACGAACTGACGATTAAAGCGCCACCAACGTTGAAAAATTGAAATGATGGCGCCTTTGCTACAATATTCTGTTTAAATGATCAAACCCACAAGCAATCATGCGTCTTCTATTGTACACATCTATTGATTATGTAGGAAAAGTAACGGACCAAACCTCAACTTGCGGTACGTGCCTTTTTTCAATAACAACGTCAACCTGCCAAAGGTCGAGAAAGATTAACAAAAATCATTAAAAATATGAAAATCCTTATCTCGTTTGCCGTTGCGCCGTAATGAATAAACCTTTTCCCAAATTAACGTTTTCTCAAAACCCGTTCCCCCAGAAGGTTTGCGCATTTCTTATCGTGTATCTCAATTCGTCAACAAAATTACGCTCATATCCACGACGACATTATCAACAAAACCCCCTGCTTTGCGCGCGATTAAAACGTAGGCATAGCCTACGATTGATTATGCGTGCCGGCAAATCTTTGTTAGGATCATTCTTATCAAAGAGATTAAAGGTTTGAGAACAGTGGCGTCTGCGCACGATATTTGGAAAACAAAATGGCTACTGACATTGCATGAAATCACTAGCGTCCATTCGATAATATCTTATCACGTGATATATCAGATCTGCAAGACAACGAAATAATTCGATAGAATTCCCGTTGTGAAGAACGCTTCACAGGCAGTGTCAAATGGATACAACAATCTCAGTTTGAATGCAGTCTACCGTTACCGTTTGCAGTATTGCGAAACTTTTCCACCGCGCACAACTAACAAAATATTAATGTTCATTCTATTTTTCGCCACCAGGTTCGCTGGCTCACCAGTTTGAAGACGCCTGTCTGAAGCAACATTTCGAAGAGGAAACGGCTGAATTTACCACGCTGCTGAGTGAGTAAAATATTTATTTGCCCGCCCGTGTATAATTGCAACTCTACCTTTTTTTTAATAATTAATCACCGTGTCAACACCTTAATTACAACAATACGAGTAACAATACGAATTTTCTATCCCCTGCAACATGAATATGCATGACCATATTTCACCCCGGCGCCTTTCATAAAGTTTATGTAATTTACGGGATTTTGCCGTGTGAGCTTTACGGCTATATTTCATGTGTTGTTCTTTGTATTTTATAAAGTGTATTTTTATTTCTTTTGTTTAAAGCCAACTTAGTTTATAAGCGCAATTAGTAGGCATAAATTAGCACTTTGAAAAATAAGCGCTAATTTACGCCTATTTAGTTACACCTCCATGAACTAACATTGTGGAGATTAGAAAAGTTTCGCTATACAAGTATGCTTGGGCTTCCCAAATTACGAAAAAAACTGTCTGGGCTAATATACAATATTTTGATGATGGGTAATTTATTAATTTTTATAAATATCCACATAATTAAACATTTGATATGTGGTTTTATTTTCAACCATTTTTTGCCAGTTTCAATATGCAGCATAATTTAACTACCGGTTTAATTTGCTTCATCTGAGATGCTTTCTTCGATCCGCCAAGAACTTCCATTCACATAATGCTAGTCGGCATAAGCGTGAAACGTGTAACTATCGCCATCTAGGGTACGTTTCTTGCAACTAACGACGTTGTCGCGAGCGCGCGCGAACGGAGCCGGATGGAGGGGACATCGGCTGTGGCATGGTGGAAAAATCGATTCTTACCTTTTATCGACCTTCAGCGCAATGTAAAACCAAGTTAGAGAAATGTCAACGCTAATTACTTGGCAGCCAACAAATTCAAACGAGTCACTATGCAAATTGGTTTCGATTTTAAACGTTCCTATTCCAGAAAGAATAGTGTCGAACAGCGTCAGTACAGGGTGTCTCTCAAACACTTAGTGACATCAAGGCTTAGACCGCCTAAATGAAATCTATGAAGCATAAGGCTTAGACCGTCTAAATGAAACCAATGAAGCAGATTCTAATCAGACTATTTCAGTAGTCAGAATTTATTAGATCACTCAAATGACAGATTGGCTGATCAAGTGATTAAACTAATTTTGCAATTTTACGTCAGTTTTATCATTTGTGCACTTGATATTCGGGTGTGAAATTTACACGAGGCAAAATCTACAGAATATCGCATTCCTAAACTTCAAAAATATCACAGTTTGGATATCTCTACACATGAAAACAAATTGTAAGCATACGAAAACTGGCAGTTCATTAAAGTCGCCTTCCTAACATTATTATTATTTTTTTTTAAAATAATATTTCCACTGTATATATATATATATATCCCCAATTTCGCAAACAATGTTCTCATGGAATATTTAAAAAAACAATAAATCGCAACGACATTGTTAAAAAACAAACATCAAAAATTCGAAAGCATGGTGACGTATTTGGCGCATCATATTTAGACACGCAGCTAGCATCCTTACGTATGGCGTACTACTACTTTCCCAAGGAGGAAAGAAAACAATTTTAGAAAAACACGCCGGCGAGCCAAGTAGATTTTCTCTCCCGACAAAAAATCCTCAACCTTCCCCCCTTCCTCACAGGCGGCTGTGCGTGGAAGCCACTCGAGCATCCAGTCGTAAAAGTTTCTGTGTTATTAATATAGCGTAGATCGCGTATTACTATTATTATTATTGTTGTTTGCTCAGCGTCTCCGAGTCGGAACTCACGACTGCCTATCTTCTTCACGCATGCACTTTATATATAGATGCGGCGGTTAGTCGTCGGTGGAATGGGGGGTGTGCTGGGGAGGAGGGGTGGGTCTGCATTTACATGCTCTCGCAAAACGCGATTTCAAAATGACATTTAGCTGTTCAGCCAACCGTTCAGTTTCCCCGACTAATTACGGTTCTTTCGCGGCCCCACATACGACATACTCCCAATGCGCTGTGTAGATGCTCGAAACAACCGGCTACACTGTGGACAGTTCCTTACTGAGACCACGTAACTACCAAGACAAATTGTCTCGTCGATATTTATCAATTAAAACCGATATGAAAATTGATAAGATTGAAGATTGAATTTTAAGACAAAGTTCGAATTACCCTTATTACGAATCTAATATGTGAAATTCGAAAATTCGAATCTTATTGTGAAAGAAACTGCAGTAACTTTTCACATAAGCGCTTGCAATGGGCAGCATTCCAAAAGTAGTTTTCCCAGCAGAGCAGCCGTGTTTTGTGTGATTGCCTACAATCCACTGAATAAACCATTCGCTGATAATTTTAAACCTCTGGCATTTTCAGTCAAACTTCAGACTTCACCTGCGATAACTCGAGAATTATTAAACAGTCCCTTTTTATTTTAATGATAATGTGAGTTTAGAGACTTGAGAAAATAAGTTTTGATGTTTTTTTTTCTAATGAAATTGAAACGCAAAAAGAAAAATCGATGAAGTCGTTGGAGAAACGAAAACAAAAGTCTCCGGTCTCAAGAATACATACATGGCGACTACGCCACAGCACTTGGACGCCCACATTGCCACACTTCTTCTGAAGTACACTGAATATGTTACTATTAACTAGAATCTATTAACATTTATGGTCACTGTGGGTGCCCCGGTATACAGTGCTGTAGCCAAGCTGGGATGCGTTGGGGGAGAGAGAGAGCAAGGGCCTGACGGGAACAGTCGATTTATCCAGAGCCATCCCTAAGTGCAGTCATCCACTTTTTTTCTGCTAGGCCAACGGCTGTGACTAGCATGCTAGATAATCCCGAGACCCACATGACTTCAGGGACTCCTTAATGTTCATCGTCATGTACACTTGTTTGTCGTGATACATGACCGCTAGCTGGCGTAACTTTCGCGTCATCTACTGAAGTATTGGGCACTAGTGATGATGACGAAAACAAATCTGTTTCAAGTAAAGACATAAAACAAAACAAATAATAATAATACAGCCTAAGCGCTAAAACAAAATGGCTACCTCTTGCTGTGCTGTACTTAAGGCTACCTTAATTTTTAGGTCGATTAATGCTTATAGGTTTTAAAACCGCATATTAAACATTTCCCTGGCAATTTTTCCCTGACCATTTCTCTGTCCCTGTTTCCCTGAGCCTTACAAAGTTTCTCGTTATATGGGCGCTTAAAGTAACTGGAATATACAGTATAAGTGGCGCAAGTGGACAATGCAACATCGATTAACCAAAAAAGAAAAGGGAAGTGCGCAACACTATTTTAAAAAAGAAATGCAATACCTGTAGGTAAGTAAAGAGCGTGCGCAGCGCGCTTCTTAAGCCAAAAACCCGCAGAAACTAGTCTTATCTATCCGAGTTAAGATTAGGATTCCAGAAAACGTTTTCGGCGGTGGCAAGCGTGTTCGTTTTAGTACGGAGAAGTTAGAACAGTTTTGCGTATTTTTGTGCCATTCGCAGTTGTCGGTTCGTACCTGAACAGTGGATTAGTATTTCGTTGCTACCTAGGCCTAGTCCTTTGTTAATAAGGTATTTTTTACTGTTTCATTCAGAGAGTTTTGCCAAAACTCTGTTCGTCTCTTTCCCGGCGCTGTACCGGACCTTGTCCTTCTCGTTTTGTTTTGTAGACGTCCTAACTTAACTATTAATAGAATAATTGCCAGCCTTTTATTTCGAATTGGTGGTTTTTGCCCCTATACGAACACGATCCTTCAAATCCCATACAATCCCTCTGGCATCATGTTTTGCAGAAAGAACAACGCCTTCCACGCACAGTAGTCCCATATAAATACAGAGTTTAATTTCTAGTCGGTTGTATATGCAGACAAGATTAAATATTTGTGGAGTGAGTACACAAGACCAGAGAAAGAGCTTATTACGTGTACGGGGAGCCCGTGAGAGATTAAAGAAAACGGCTGATGGCAAGAGAAGAGAGCGCGTCTGGATATTCGCCAAAAAGATACGGCAGGCAAACTGCGATTCACCCAATTACGCTGGTCGTAAGCGCAGGGACATTATTATCCCACCCATCGCGAATTGGAAGTACCAAAACGCACGTGGATCTTGTTGTGTATCCTACGCTACGTTTGATATAAAAGCCCATAGAGCAGCGCTCTGTTGGAAGACTAGCAGCGCTCTGTTGGAAGACTGGAGGAGAAGAAAAAAAACGGCTCCAGTTAAAACTGCGTAGGAAAAAAAGTATTTAATTAAGATAAAACTATCTCTTTGCGTTTGCAAGCATGTGCACTTAATTATCAATATTAACTGCCACCCGCCGTGCGTGCACTGCTTAGCCACATTACGCTATGTAGGCAGTCGGGAAGCACCGTCACTGCGTCTAGCTAGCAACATGTCAGTGACAAAAATAAATCATCCACAGACCCTACAACCTGATCAGAGATCACTGATCATGGATTTAATTAAATTGAGTTTTTTAAGGGATGCATATTTGAAACTTTTATTAGAATACTTCCAATAGATTTCAGTTTGAATATTCTATCATTTGTACGTTTTACCCATTTTCATTTCTATTATCATTTTTATATTTTTTTTTTATTTGTAAAGGCTACTTTATAAATTTATTTGAAAAACTTTTTTTCCCCAATGCATTGATTGTGCAATGCGATCATAACGTAATGCTTTCAAGGTAAAATTTGAGCAAATAGAAAAAGTCAGCCAACATTTCATTGCAACATGTCGAATAATCTCGTTTTACCTTTTCAGACGTTTTTTTAGCATCGTTCGCCAGTTTTCACGTGCCTCTTGGCCAGACGACCGATTGTGTATTAACCAATTTTGATTCCCCCAGCCACTAGCCTCAAAAATCACGTTTCACCAAAATGACTGCGCTCCCAATAGCGATCTCCCCTCCCAAACCCCACCAACTCCCCTCTTTGCAGATTGAAGTCGGCATCGAAGCCACAAGAAACGATGCAGTGTCGCCACACGACGAACTGGTCAAACTGTATACCGGTCCAATTTTAATTGTACTTTTTTCTTTTTTTTTTCGGTGTGCCCGCGCGCGCCATTTTCTATTGAAAAAAAAAACAGCTAATTCCCCAAGGCCACGACAGTGTCCCCGTTTTGGCAAGTACAACATCT
>JAUJYS010000535.1:0-22484 GCA_033995665.1 Melogona broelemanni
CATTGATTTCTTGTCCTGTTCTTAAAAGCGCAACAACAATTGACCATTTCTGTCAACATCGCCACTATCTTCCAGACATTGGGGTCTGTCGTCGAGCAAAGGGTTGGACTTGTATTAGTCGTCAAGTCCGCTATCCGCCCTTCGACGATCCTCTCCAGAGTTGTGACCCAAGGTTAGTAGACACTAGGTTCGCTTATGCAAGAGTAGAGCATTCATTGGTGCGCGTCATCTGGACGGGTCGCATGATTGGCTGGAAGGTGTTCACACGGTACAAAGTATCGTAATAGAAGTGCGTTCTAAAAGTTAACTCGAGATGACTGATCCGAATGTAAACCGGGGAGCGTTATTAACTTTTGGGCGGCAAAGAAAAAATAAGTTTCTGTGACGTCACGTGGAGGGGTCGCGTAATTGGTTTGGCGCAATTCAATATCATTTCACTCGTGATATCTCCGGCTCGTTCGTTGTCAAGAACCAGAAAATGTTGGCAACTCATGTTTTCAGATGATGCAAAACGCGTCGTCTGTAAGGGTGCCACTAGGTGGCGATAAAAGTGCACTCATAAGCGAACCATGTGTTTTTTTTTACTAACCTTGGTTCTGACCATGTGGCGAACCCTGTCTCTCGAACGAAGTCTGCCTCATACGCAAGATAAAAAATAAAAATAAATAAAAAATGGATAGCACTTAATTATGTGCAGCGCCGCATCAAATTTCTACCGAACGATCGTAAATAGGGGTAGATGAAACTGTTGCAACTGGCGACACAGTTGTTACTGCCATTGAAAAGTCAACAAAACGTCTTTCGATCAATTGATATGGCGGGGCGCGTGCATTCTGGCATAGGTAGGGGCGGACTGGCCTGGTCCGGAGGTCGGGGATTCCCGACTGGACCAATACCACCTAGAGTAGTATCTAGGTGGTATTGACTGGACCCTCTCCCTCTCAGGTCAAGAGCTTGAGGTGTCATTCATTTATTATTTATTATTCATTTTGCGTAGCGAAACTGTCTTACCTAACCAAAAACATAAAATGAAGTGACTAATCAGGCGAGACTGACTTTCGCTACGCGCCCCACTCGACACCGTATTTTCAGGTCGCTCATGTCTTGAACGTGTAACTTAGCCCAACATCTCTATCGTATTCTTAAAAAAAATTGCGATCGCTTACCTTCCATCGGATCAGCATCGGCGTACTTCGACTGAGTTTTTAGCCGCAGATCGTAACTGAACTCGACCACTTGTCGCTTGAGCGAGAGGGCGCTGGCAGCGCTAGTGGGTTCGGCTTCCACGTACAGCGCCACCTGTCCGTGACGCGAAGTGAAACAGCGCGGCAACTGAGGGTGACGCTCGTCGCCGGTCGTGTAGAGCGGGTGCAGGGCCCGATGACCCTCCAGGTAGACGTGGGCGCCGCGCATGTGTCGTCCGGCCTTCAGGCAGCCGCGAAAGTCCTTGCCGGAAGTGCCCAGCCGCAGCACCACACGCAGCGCCCCTCGCGGATACTTCCACTCCACGCGGCCCTGCGAGCAGCGCATGTACACAGGTTGGACGCCGCGTTCCCGTTCGTTGTAGTCCAGACCGCTGCGAGAAAGAGAAAGTAAAATTAGAGACTTGTACCGAGTGCCTCGGCTCCAACGCGAAAATCGGTTGGCGGCTTAGGTACTGCAGAATACGGTATGTGCAACACCAGAAGTCGTCGATTTTCCCCTGACTGCCAAAATCAAAATTTTCCACTACTTCAAGCGCAGCACAAATAAAACAAAAATGTAAGTAACCCACAAAAAAATCGAGAATCCTCATTTTGATCATGTTAATTTAAGTGCGGTACCAACCTACAAATTAACGTAATTCCAAAATACATTGAAAAAAGAACACTGAATTTATCAAAAATAATAAAGGCTCTGGCAACCTCGTCGACAGTGTCGAGCCCCGGTCGCAGAACGGGCTCGCCACAGGTGGTTTCGTGAGCGTAATGAACAGAGAAAAGGGAAACATCCGGAAACAAAACGGAGATGTGTCGCCGATTGCGGGACCTCTTCCCGCATCGCACTTCCCGTTTTCTTTTCCGGCGGGACAAAAAAATCGACATTTGTTTTTCGCGCTTGAATGGCAGGCACGCTAGACCAAATATACATGTAACTGATAATTACTGGACTCAAGTATAATCTGCTAGCCATTAGCGCACACAGAGAGCGAGTTCAGAGACAGATGTACATCATTTTTTGAAAATAGAAAAAATCAAAGTATCGGGGTGGCTAACAGTTTTACAAATCATTTCACAATCGTTCGCACAATATCTGTTCGTTGTAAACAGTGGTTAGCGCACCACTATTCGATGTTGTGGGCGGCTCAGAACTTCCTCCAAATAATTTATGTTTAAAATCGAATTTCACAACAAATCGATAGACGAATCGATAAAATGTTTCCAAACTTATACTTTCGAGTCATAATCATCTCAGCCACCTCGCCTTCTGTTTAGCGGCAAAACTGTTATTTTTCTAGATAATTAATTGTTCCTGGGCGGTTATGACTCATGCAACTAGTGATAAATTTACTGGATCCTATTGATAGGGGTTTTTTTCTCTGTTTAATCACACTGCTCGCTTCTCCGTAGCTGTCTGTTGTGCGAAAATTGGGTGCGGCCAAGTCAACAAGGCTTGATAATAACCACTGCTGGGAGAGGCGAGAGCTAAGCTTATTTTTACTGCGCGCGCGCAATCAGTACTCGAGTCAGCTCAAATAGGATTTCCGGTGTAGCAAAAATATATAGGACGAAGTGGTCACGATGGCGTCGGCGTCGTTTGAGTCAACGATCCAAAGCATAGTCAGAAAGCAGCCGCGACGTGGTGTCGCCGGGCCACCAGAGAGAGCAAAAGGCGACAAATTTTAAACGAACGACCGACACACGCACGTGCGACGAAAAAAAGTCAAAAGTCGATTCCAGTCATGTTGTAACATGTGGCACAACCAAGTCACTGGTGTAGCCATTTGGCAGAGGGGAAAAGTATTTTGTCAATTAATTGTACTTGCTACATTTTCTTAAAATACTTTTTTTTTTCCCAACTGTAAAGGGGACTTATATTTATCTCAAAACCTTCCCAGGAGATGGCCTGATATTTTGCTTAGGTTTCTGACCTAGGTATAGATCTTTCACCTTATGTGGGATAACGTACAGGCATGGATCCCACGGCTTGACTTTTATTCACAAGGAAGGCGGGTACGAATTTATCGCCCGAAATTTTTTAGGAGGTCTTGGCCGGGAATCGAACCTCCGATCACTGGCACACAAGTTTGACGCACTAATAATTTAGTTTCGTCGTTCATCCCCAGCTTGTCCTGGTTTCTTCGTTATATTTATTAATTTAGTTTTGTGACGTGAAATGCGCCGGAGCACAGAAGGGGCGAGTCACTCTATCCATTCTGGCCTGTCAGTTCCAATCAAACCCAGAGAGATACTCAAAGAGCCTACACCTGAGTAAACCGCCCATCGGTTACGTTGTACAAGTGTTCTTGTCTGACGATCTAACAAATTTGTCTGAAGTGGGCAGAAACGGCGCCAGGTAGCCAGCCTGCCAACATGGGATAGAGGGGTACCGATAAGACTTTTTTCAGGGATCGGTGCTACAGTTTACCTGGCCCGCACGGGGAAGGGGGCAAATGGGGGCGTTTCTACCGGGATTGCAGCAGTGGCGGCGGCACGGGCGATATGGTTCTGGACGGTTTAATAAATTAACGATGGGTTCGAAAAACGTTGGCGAAAAACGTTTTAAGAGAATTCCCGCGAACCCTCGGAATGCGATTATCGCTATTATCTGGAAGTGCTTTCGGAATTTCGAATTTTGTTTTAGGGGAGAGAGCGTGGGTAAAAAGCGTTTGGGGAAATTGGTTTTGCGTGCCACTTAGGTAAAACGGTCGAATTCCTCATTCCGCGAGATATATGGGCTCGGCCCACACGAAGAAGTATGATCATGACTTAGAAATAGATACCCGCAGAAAATAGATTGAACGATTTCAGAAATAAAATAAAAAGATTTGTGTTCGTTTACATGTTCATGTGCAAAGTAAATTTTTGATCATTGAAATTATTTTCTATCTCGAAAACCAGTAGTAGGAAAGCACTTACATTTCTCCACTTCTCACAACATACGAGAAGTTTTGGTTGTTAATTTTATTGTGCCTTCAAATGTTTATATCTGAGTTTGAAAATTGCAAAAAAAAAAATCGTACAAGTCACAAAAGATTCTGATGGATATGACAACAAAATCACGCTCCAATAATTTCCCAAGAAAAACAAGATTAACAAAAAAATTAATGACTCGTAAAAAAAATCCACGAATCATCAGCCTGCCTGCACCGACACAATAAACTTTTTCATTTAATCGCGATTCCGATCAAAAATCCCGAGATGACTCTGGCATTCTTGCAACATGCTGCCTGACCCCTGAGATGCCCCGTGGACGGAACAAGACAACAGGTACAAAAAAAAACTGCATTTCCCCTCCACCCCCAACAACAAAAAACGCGACGACCACGTAAGACCAATTGCTGTTGTTGTTCCACGTCTCCCTCTCTTTTTCCCCGTCAAATGCACGTGTTTTCACCAACAATCGTCGCTTTGTTGGGAGGTAATTTGACCTGGTCACTGGTGGTCAGAGCCATTTTCCACTTGGACTATCGACCCTCCCCTACCCCCTTGTTTTTCCGAAGAAAATCCCCTCCTCCCCACATGCCACATGGACGGTGACCACCGTAGAAATTGGCGAAAAACGTTTATTTTTGCCTCGGGGGTAGAGTTCAGAGCAGTACGTGGCCACTGAAGGAGGAGGGGTGGTCAAGTAAGGGGGGGTGGGAGGAGGAACAAACAAGTGGACAATTAGAGAAGGAGGGGAAAAATACGAAATTCTTGTTTAGCCAGCCGCTTTCTCGCTCATGTCTTTTCGGTTTTTGGTCCGAAAGGAAACAATTTCGACAAGTGCGGTGAACGGGGCAATTTGGTTTGGGGTTGTTGGATCGCGTTGCGTAGTTACGTGAGGCGGGCGCAGATTGGGACAATAAAAGGTGACGCCGGGCTGCTGGGGAGTTGTCGGGTATTTGGTTTTATGACGTAACTGCCGACAATTTTAAAACTTTTCGAAGGAAAACGCCCGGTAATACCAATAAACGATAGCATACCAAATTTCAGGAAGGGCATGGAAGGAAAGTGCAGCAGCAGCAATCAAAAATAAGGTTGTTCTAGTTTCACGTGTATATAATGCCCCACGGCCACTTTGGGTAAAATATTTTACGACGTAATTGGCAACCAAATTTTTGGGTAGTAATTTAACGAGTTGGACTACCGTATGCCCGAGATCGCGGGTTCAATTCCCGATCGTAACCTCTGTGAATTTTTTGGGCAGATATAAATTTCTACTCGCGCTTTCCTTCGGAAAGTAACGCCCGTGTTTGTACCAAACGAGGAACACGTTAAAGATCCCTACCTAGGTCTGAAGCCTAGGCAACTAAAAAACGTTGTTGGAAAAAATCCTCTTTACCAGGGTTTAAAGACTAAATCGCTCAAAACTCCGCATAAATTAGGTTTACAACCAACTATTTTTATCACTATGACTACAGCTGTTTGGGGCTAACACCAGAGCATGGGATTTAGAGATGACACTAAAACCTTCAAATTAATTTGTCGGCCCCCGCAAGGTGACGTCTATTTGCCTTCGTGAAAACCACCACTGACGATTTTTATTTAGTAGGATTCTATTTTATTTAGCCACAAACGAACTACATTTTTTTCCGGCATTGTCCCCCTACAGGTCCAACCGTTTTCGCGCCAAGTTAACAATCACACTCGACTCGTCTCTACTGAAGGCAGGCGTTTCGCAACAAGTAGGTGCCAAAGTGCAGGCGATGTCGGATCGGGCTCAGCGCTCATGCGCGAACATTTGTTTACATTATTAGCACCTATTGGATCATGTGTGTTTTTTTTTTCTTCCAAAGCATATTCATTGTTAATCGGCATGGCATTGTGAATGAGAGGTGAATTTTCGGCTCGGTTGCACCGCAGTGCTCAGCAGGTCAACTCCGGCGAGGGACAGTTGCTGATGAAAGAAAAGGAGGGATAAAAAAGCGCATGTCTTCATTTTACAGAGTCTAAGAAAAATAAAAGGACTCCAGCCAATTTGATTCGGTGGGCCTAACAAACCGGAACACTTGATTTATTCGTGCGGCAAGCAGAGAGAGAAAAAAAAAACTAGGACTAATTAACAGTCGTCCATGCGTCGCAGTTGGTTGGTCTAACTGGGTTCCTTCGCTTCCAAACGAATTTTTTGTTGCGCTTTTCGCTTTCAAATCATGAGTCACGGATACAGATGGCAATAAAACATCATGCGCAAACTTACAAACACTGAATAAAAATACTGGTCCCAAAATACTTTTTAAGTAAACCCCGAGTGACAGAAAGAGGAACAAATTAAACCAAGCGTAAACCACAAAACAAAATTAGTGTCAAAACATCATGCGACATTTTACGCAGTTTCATCTTAACATACCATACGCCACCATACACACGTAACAGTTTACTTAACATTTTACAGCTACTCAACAGCCGAGTTTACTTAACAGTTTAAATAAATTTGCGAGAACGGAAAATCGACCCCGGAAAAAGACGATATTTACCTGCCGCTCCAATCGCATCCTTCGCCGGCAGATTGCGCCGCGCCCGTCCGGGCCATCAGCACCAAAACGCCGACGAGCGCGCAGACCAGCGAGACCGCCGTTCCTCTCACCGACGCGGCCGCCCGGCGATCCGCAACCGGCATGGCCAGCGACTGCTAGTGTCGCGAAAATTGCTTTTCCAACCGGGCCGGCGTTCGGGCAGCGACATTCATATGTCCACGACGGACCACCGTCGAAGTAGTATCCATCAGGTTTCCACAATTATTGGTGGGTCCAGTAGTAGGGCGTGATCCACCCCCGCGCAAAACACGAACACTTTTTCAGAAGAAAATTTTTCACCGAAACACACTTGTTGCTACAGAAAAAAATTATCCAGTTTCACTAGTAATTCTAAAAGAATAACCGAATGTCACTGGCAACACGATTCAAATCCGTAAAGATGGTTTGCAGTTTTGGTAATCCGGAAAGGTTGAACGAAAACTTTGTTGAAGAACCGAAAATAAAATTTCGAGTATCGCACACCAACACACCCAACCACCGCAAAGTCCCGCTTGAAAATAGAAAAAAAGAAAATAAGAACTTGTTGCGCTCGGAAGTGAGGAACTTTGTACCCAGATGGCGCTGTGTATCGAGGCCGCGTGGTCGTGGTCGTGGAACTGACAACCAATCATGTTGGTGCACCGGAGGCTGGGCGACCCCTGTTCATACTGACACACGTGCGAGATCTCTTCGGGAGGTTGGAAAAGAATGAGCATCATGATGGCGGGGGCTAAAGTGAGTCCAGTGTGAATGGGGCTGGTTGGGGAGGAAAATATTCTTCACATTCCGGCGGTGATGATAGACGTACAAAGGAAAAGTGCCGCCGGGACATTCGATCGTGGTTGTTTACGCAAATGGTTCGCACTTCAATCATTTTCAAGGAGAAAAAATTGTTTGTTAAAATGTTTTTAGGGGATTTTCTTTTCTGTTGGCGACAGAAAAATTGTAATGTTTGAAAAATTGTAACGTTTGGGAAATTGTAAACGTTTTGTCGTTTTTTTCTGCCGTTCAAAATAATCGATTTACAGAACAAGTGGAAAGGAAAATATCAGTGAAATAATCCGCGTCAAGCTTATTTTATTCATTTGCGCTTACGTTGTTATGTTTTGCATAAAAACAAAACAACGAAAAAAAAAAGAAGAGCCAAAATAAAACTCGCAAAGCAACATTTCCAGAGAAATCATTATTTCTTTACTCTTGAAATCGATTTTCTTAAAACACTTGATCAAGTTTCACCAATGCGTCGTGATTTCTTATCTTGTGCAGTTGCTTTAAAGTCAAAGAAACCAAATCATCTTTGAAGCTTTGCAGAACGTTTTCATTTGAAGCGCCTTTAACCTTCGCTCCTGAAATAAACTGAAAGCACAGAGTCTGCCAATAACTACTGGCGGGACAATGTAACGAAATAGAAAATGCGTACAAGCATGCATTTCTTACGCCATATTTTTTAATGCATACGTAAATTACAATTGATTTGAAGATAGTTTTTTTTTTTTAAATAGCGAAAGAGACGTTGGTGGACCCAAGATAAAAAATACATTCCACCAGGAAGTGTATTTCCTTACAATCAAATATTTGCTTTTCACAAACATACTTTTTCGATATCACTTCCCTATTTTCAAACGTTATCAGTTGAACTATTGGACGCCATTTTTTTAAAACATACAAATGACTTTTTAAAGCTGATCATAGACAGTCTAGACTTTTTGATCCCAATAAATCATCCTATTGAAAATGAAATATTTTTGTAACGTTACTGAAAATATTTAAAGTCCGCATTTAATTCGATCACAAAGAAGAAATACAAATCATCAAAAAGAGCACATTAGTTATTTTACATATCCATAAATCTTTAATAAAACATTTATATACAACGTTTCGACAATTTCACAATGACAGACAATAGGTAAAACTAAATGGTAACACAGGTTGGTCAAATTCCCGAAAAATCTTGAAAATCGTGACGTATATCAAACGAATGCTGCGTACATATGAATTTGAATTTTTTACTGGAAAATAACTTGAACGTCCTGTTGGAGTTTATAAATATTTTGACATCGTTTACCAATAATCTAACATGCACAATTTGGTTAAAGATACCCTGGTAGAGAAGAGTTAAATTCTGTTTAATTTCTGCGATAAAGGTTTCCCCGCAGATTTCCTTCGTTCCAATAAACAAATGTAGCGGTGCCTGGGTGTACATGTTAGAGTTTTGTCGAATTTCGGGTTAGATTCAATAAATACTTGTTGCAGTGGTTGGGGCAAAAGTGCTGTCGAAGTGCTTTACAGTTGACAATTTATTTTGTAAAAAGTCAATTACCCGGTATATCAAAACTCAAAATTTACACCCAGGCGGTTAATTAACAAGCGAACTGCGTGGGTTACGGGCGGCAAAAAGAGTACAATGGATGCACAAAAACAGAATTGACCGAAAATGAAAAATTAAATAATGAAATTTCAATATCCATCTTTGGGTTGTTCGATAACCGATTAATCCATTTTTAAATCGATTATCAAAGAACTGGATATTTCTAATCAAAACACAAATTTTGCCATCTCTGATTTCAATTTATATTTTGACGCCGACATAGTGTCGGATGCTAGGCGGCGCCACGTCCGAGTTTACTGGTGGCGCCTTGACGCGGCTTTGGTGAGCGTTTACGGAACACACCCTCGTCGAGGGAGGGCGCGTTGATCGCCTCTTCTCAGTCATCTCGTTCAGTTGTTTTGCTTGTCGGCGGAGTCGGAAGATTCGGTGACAGGTGCCACTGGCGGCGCTATCGGCGCCACCGGCGCTACGTGCGAAAACGGTGATACTGCCGGACGCGACACCCACGGCAAGTCCTGCAGTTGTGGAAGTGGTGGAATTTGTGACAGTTGTGGTACTTGTGAGATTTGTGGTACTTGTGAGATTTGTGGTACTTGTGAGATCTGTGGTACTTGTGAGATTTGTGGTACTTGTTGTGGGGCGGGAGCTCGGATCAGTGGATAGGGAAGATGGTGATGCATGAAGCTCAGTGGCAGCACTACAGTGTAGAGGTCTGTTGGGAGATTCGTTTCGGAGACCTAGGTTCGAAAAAGCAAAGCATAGAAATAAAAATAATGAACGATTAACCCATTAGGCCAATTTTAATTACAATATCAAGACAGACAACCCAGACGATCGACAGGTGTGAAATGTCAAAATGTAGTCATAGGTGATGATTCCTAATTCTAATATACTCTGCATTCAATATTCTGTGCGGTTTCTATGTGTTTGATTCACTGTACAAATTATGTTTCTTGTACAGCGGAAATATAAATAAAAAGTTTCTGTAAAGCTAAATTTACTCATTGAGAAAATAATAATAAATACATAACCGATACAATAACTATATTTTTCTCAGGACTGAAAACCTCACCAGTAATATTTGGGTAATAAAATCATCACTAAATTTGATTCTGCTCCAATTAAAAACAGAGTAATGACAGTCATTTTCGCGATTCCAAGCAGGTTTTAATGGTGATCGCCCTACAACAAATCTCGAAAAGGAAGAAAACTGTATAAATCAAAATCTTAACAAATCTTGAACCTCGAAGGCTTTGCTCGAAAATGTTGACAATGGATTAAAAATTGAGCAACAATATGGCAGACTCAAAACGGAACCATTTGGGCAACAATATGGTTGACTCAAAACTGAATAATTTGCGGCAAGCAATCAGCGTTGTTCGGAGTTTAAAAAAAAAATAAATTTATGAAATTGTAGTATGTGGCGTTCCAACGATTGAGTCATCACCGCGCCATTGAGCAGGAGGGCTCCGGGGTACCGCCATCTTGGCGTCTCCTTGAAATCGCGGTCAGGGACACGGGTAACCTGAACACAAAGGTGATCAGGACCACGGACATACAGATTTGCGCCTGCGCAACTTATTTAAATATCAAGGATCTCTCGAACGGAAAGCTATATCTGATAAATGGTTAAAAAAATGCACCAAACTTTTCCGCCTAAAAGAAAAATTAAATTTTTGATTTTCTCGTAGTATTCATAATTTTTTGAAAAATAAAACATTGAAGCAAGTTTTTTTCCATTCTTATTTCCGCATTCATTTTAAATAATTGGCGAATGGTGAACGTTAAAAAAGATCCATAATTTTCTCTGTATTCGCCTATACGTACTATTCGGTGTAGATATAATTATTTCTTTAAGAATTTTAGATATAATTTAAAAAAAATACATTTTATACAACATTATGCTATTGTCCATACAGCGTGAAACAAAATTACAAATTGATATCCATACAGCGTGAAATAAAATTACACTTGTACAAGTCTGCAAAATCGCAAAAAAAAAAATTAACCCGTTCTGCAAACGTTACCACTGGCGGTACAAAAAACACACACTCACCCTATAGAAGAAACGCCCTCCGAAGCGGCCGGAAGTGACGCGCACCTGCACCAAGTGATCGGGATTGGCGGGGGCGGCGGACGAGGAAGAAGACGAGTCGACGCTAGGGAGCGCTGAGGGCGGCCTAACTTGAGGCACACCGGAGCCCACGTGCAGATCGGTGATGACGACCACGGCCAGAGAGAACGTCATCCAGGCGCTCAACGCCAGCCACGAGGCGTTTACCTGGCCAGGGAACACCACACAAATAAATACCAAAAGCGATGAAATCGTCACCCATCTAGCTGAACTATTTATTCAGCCATCAAAGCTGATGAGACTGTGGTACATTTCACAACAAAAACTAATAAAGAACGCAAATTAAGAGTTGAGAACAACATAAAATTGAAACAAGCCCAATAACCCTATTCAAATCAATATTTCAATGTCTTTGCCACAGTTCTAAATGGCTGTACAGGATGTCATCCTGTCGAATTTTCGAAAAGGAACCAGTTCCAGTTCCCGTTTCTCTGATGAAAAAAAAAGACCCAGTTTCCGTTCCAGTTCCTCAAAATTTAAAAGGAACCTAGACGTTCTTAAGTTCCTTAAAAAAGGAACCAGTTCCTGGGAACGGAACTTTTCCGTTCCGTTCCTACCAAACAATGAAGATGCCTAAACATTTCAACAAGACATAGGTTCCACGTTAAAAGCAATAAAACTTCACCAGATAATTTTTTTTTTAAGATGGATATATTTGAGGTTTTTATAGTGTACGGCAGTATGGAAAATTGTGTATCTTATTTTTGGGTACTCATGATGATTTTCAAGATTTCAAATAAAATTTGCAAAACAAAAAAAAACAGGTGTGCCACCTATAAGATAACCAAATCACCTTATGGGGGTTGACCCGTTTTGCACAATCGAATCGTATTATTGATTATTACTGTGTACCCCCCCTCCCCTCCCAATCACTTCAGACATTTCCAGATTAAAAAAGTCACCATTAAAAAAAATGGAAATAAAAACGCACATTATCAGTCTCACCACTGGCCACGTGGTCATCGATCGAAGGTGGCTAGCATACACGTATGGTGATTGACAGCCATTTCAAAACGGGGTCTCGTACAAGCCTCAAGTGGAAATGTAGAGCAACACAGCCTTCAAATCCCGGTGTAATAAAAAAAGAACGAAGGATCTTGAACGATCTTCGGATGCGCGTCACGGGCGGCTGGCCCACACGATGAAAGTCGGGTAAGGCCATTTTTTACGACATCAAGGTAGCTGGCTATTGCACGGAATAACTGTTGTCTCAATTTAAAAACTAAACTGGAGACAATGGTAAAATATTTTTTTTAAAGATAAATTTGACGCGATCTATACTTGAACTTCTGTGTTCAAAATTATTATTTTTTTTTTATAATGTATAGTGCCAGTACCTAAGTTCGAATATGCGAATTGAACCCACGTCCGTCTTAGCACAAGTAATTTCTTTAACTAACCGGGCTGAATTGTTACGTGTAATTTATTAATATACTGTTCACGTGGCACTATCTAGGATTTAGTTATGATATTTTTTTAAATTTATTATTTTGAATAAATTTTTCTATATTTTCAAATTGCGAATAAGGTAAGGAATAAATTTTTCTATATTTTCAAATTGCGAATAAAGTTTGGTTGAATTTGAAGTTTTATCATGTGATTCGTAGTTTCTAGTTTTATTGAGTAGTAATTTTTTTATAATTAAAATTAGCAAATTTACATTAATTTTTCAAAAAAATTGCAAATGCCGTTAAAATATAATGTAAATATGGTGATTTAACTTCACCGCCAGTTATTCAACCATGTATTTAGCCTTTTAAAAATAAAATATTATATCCTGTCTTGTGGGCATTTACGTGCACATAGCCAATTAACCAAACCACAAATCAAACGCTCACGCACCGAATAGTCCACAGACTGAGTGAGTAAATCAATTAAGAAAATTTGGTGTGGCAATATACTTAGCACGTACGTTGTTAGCATAGAAATTAGTAATGCACCATTTTTTTTTAGCACGCTCAAAGCGGAAGCGGCTCATTTGTATTACAGAACTGAAACATGGTCGGCGATAATAATTTTGATGTTTCCAAGCACGTACTGGAGCTTAAAAACGTGGTGCCTATTGCCGACTACATCATTGCGAGTGTCGTCATTCAAGTTGGCTAAAACACCACATTATTCAAATTTATGAAATTTACATAAAGTTGTGAAACGTCGAAATGCTAAAATGCTGAGTCAGACCTACGTGATCAACTGCGGCACAAAATTTAAAAAAAAATTGCATTATATATATGTGTGTAGCAACGAGATAATATAAGTGGTGTCAGATAGCGTGACCAGAAAACCAAGAGAATTTTCGAAATTTCGTTGTCAATTTCGCCTACGGAAAAACAATTCCAATAACGTACGTATTTACTATTTCTTAAATTTATAGTTTTATTGAATAATATTTTTTTAATATTCCCGATCACTGTTGTGATTCAATATAGGAGATTCTGTATCCCTCGTGTTGCTGATGTTGAGGGGCACATTTTCACCAGAACCCCAGGATCGAATAAACGAGAGCCTGCGCCGGGAATCGAACCCGGGACCATCCGCTCAGCAGCCTGTTGCCATACCCATTGAGTTAATAACAAATAAACATTAGCTCGGAAATCGATTAAACAAATTAAAACTTCGCATTATTCTGATTAAATAAATGCTTAAACGTCTAAACAATGAGTGCTTCGTAACAGAGGCGCCTTTGAAGTGTAGCCACCAATTGACTCGACCGTCCGTATTTATACTCTAGTCCAGCAATTACAATTACATCGGGTTTTTCCCCATACCGGTAGCCGACGCCCAAAAATTCCTAAACTTCCGCACGGGCCACTTTCCACACCACCCTACCACCCCCCAGGACCCCATTCGACCCCTGCAGAGTAAGAGGGCAAGCAGCTTCCGAATACTAAAAAAACAGGTCCACGTACCACCAACCACCCCCTCCCGATAAAACACCTCACCCACTGACACACGATACGACGCATACACACAAAAAATTATTGAATGGAGAAACAATAAACTTACCCGTAAGGAGAAGTTTGTCATGACGGGGCCCCGAAAAACGTATAGGCAGATGTGGGGGGGATTTTCCCAGGACACAATCACACAGAAACGCGCGCGTGTTTTGGTGGTGTGCTGGGGAAAAACACACGTACGCGTATGCACTGACGGCGGGGCGGCCCGGATAAAGAGGATGGCGATCTGTCGTTGAGGATGCTGTGGCTGTGGCTGGCTAGGGCTGGCAGCGTTGGGGGAAATTGTTGAGTCGTGTCGGCTATAGCTGGCGGGGGCCCCCGGACGCTGCGTGAGCCGCTTCAGCAAACGGTCGACGGAAAAATGGTACGGTGGACGCGATGGTCGACGACCAAAAACGGACGGCGGGCGACGACGAAAAACGGGACGGAATTTCCCCTTCACCGAAAATTATGGGCCAAGGTTCCCCACGAACGGTTGTTCGATGTGGTAGTCTCTCGTATGTGTGTGTGTAAGTTGTAGACCACCTCGGTAAAACGATAAGGAGCTCACGGCGCGGACACCTATATCCAGCTTTCTCTCTTTTCTCTTTCTCCAATTACACCCTCCCACATCACCAGCCCCCATCAAATCAAAAATCACGAAAATATTCCCTTTCGAGGTCGCCACAGCACGTACAATCATTCCGTAACACCACGTCATTCGTCTCGTGTCATTCATAATACGCCTTCATGGTTTGGGAAAACAAAACATATTTTTATTTTTTTTTAAAGTAGAATTATTCAAAATTCTTGTGGTTGTTTCCTAAAGATAACAAAGTTGTCCGAAAAAACATGGCAGCTAAATAGTTTTCCTTGGATAAAAGTGAAATTCTGCTCAGTCTTACATAATAATTTCAGTCAAACGGACTTGATTTCACTTCAGTCAAATTTATAGCGAGGTCAATCTAATGTAGTAGTTTGCCTCGCCGTACGATGATCTGTCATTGGATAAAAGCAAGGCGTTCGACCGCAAATATGTTGAATGGAATTGCCAATTAAAAAAAATGCAAGCAATCAGATACGTACATACTTACTGATCTTGTACTGCTACATAAATGTCGACCAAATATGTTCGCGCATAAATATTTGCGATGGATTAAAGTAAAGCGTTCGATTCCAGTGATTTGCAAATTATTATCAAGTAAAAATATATTAGATTAAATAATTAAATTATAAATTAGATTGAATATATTAGAATTGACTTAAAAACTTTTTTCACCATGACAAGGGGTTAAAGGTTTTCGTTGATATTTTCTCTTTATTAATTTTTTCGCTTTTTTTTTGTGAAAAAAAATGAAAAAATGAAATGAAAAAGAATGAAAAAATGTATCAATGAACCAATTAATTTAGTAGAAAAGACACAAACAAGTTGTAAAGCCATAGCCCCATAAACATGAATGAACCAAATAAAGTCAACGTCAATTGCGTAATATTTATTTCCATCCGAGAAACCGAAATTCGAACCCTAGAAATCCTAGAACACAATCTGACAATCAGGCGTGAAAGGATGTAGATTCTACAATTAGTTCCACCCAGACGGCGGGAGTGTCTGCGCCTCTGAAATTCTCGGCTGCATAAACATCAGTTGAACCAAAAAAAGATATCTTCAGCGCCCATCTCTCTAGTCTCCACTGACCATCGCCAATCTCTTCAGGGAACGGTAAGCTGCGTGGCCGCTCTGAAGCACCATCACCATAGCTGCCACCGTCGAGAGGAGAGAGAGAGGGCTACGGTTCTATCGCACGTGACAGAAATGGAGGCCGGCCGCGATGTGAGGGCGATCGCTATCCGCTCACCAAGGCCATCACTGGCCTACTTCTCACTAACGGTTCTGCCGGACGGACAGGTGGCAATGGAAGGGGGCGGGTCGATCGACAGGAGGTGGTGGTGAGAGATGCGGCGCGTGCCGATTAGAAGCGGCAACACTGCAGGTCATTTTTTACGATCCCGCGTAGGAATTGATTCGACAGGATTGCATAGACAATTTCGACTGTTTCTCGCGTTGTAGCGCGCACCAACACGAATTCGCTCTCAATGCATAAATTTGAATGTGCTTTGGCGATAAAGCGTTGCAATGGAAAAACTAGAACAATTAAAACCAGTTGGCAAATTTTCTTTCGCGTAGCTTATTTCTACCGTTTGTTTAAGGGACTTATTAGCGTTTCCCGCGTCAGAGTCCACATGGGTTGACTTGCTGCTAGTTTTACTATGGCTAGACTAGGTTTTTAACTTGTACCTGACAAAAACGTACAGGCACGGATCCTACAGGTGTATTTACTGTATTAGTGCAACGCGCTAATAATTACACCACCCGGCAATTCTAAAAAGTAACTCCAATGTAGCGCTCAACTCTTTTGCATTAATTAAATTAACGAATTGAAGAAAATAAATATATACGAAAAAATCAAATATAACGAACTTAACTTGATATAACTTGATTTTAATATGAAAAAGTAATTCATAAGAATGTATATACGTTAATTGAATAACAAAAATTAACTCATCAAAAATGAAAACACCAGTATTTAAAACGTTACCTATCCACGGCTAGTTTATATTTTCAGACACAGAGAGGCATGGTGGTTATAACGAGAGAAACAATTCATGACAACTAAGTCATTATGCACACGAATATAATAAAATAACGCATTACGAGTATGGGAATGCAGCGAAAATTAAAAAATACAATTTTAACGACCCATTGTCATGCAAAACAAATGTGTTGAACACGACGATAGCGTGCAACGAAGCTGGCGATCATTCGTTGCTGGCTATCCAGATTTTGCCATGCAAATTATTTTTCTTTTCGCAATAGGATTTTATTTCGGCTAATTCCTACAAGAAACCAGTGGCGCCATCTATATTGCGGCATTGCTCGCGGCAGATAACTCATATCAACTCACTAGTCGTTCTGGTCTTTTGCAAATGTTCGTTTGCGAAATTGCAAATGTTCTGTCGATACTGGATAAACGAGCCATTAATAATGTTTTATATGTAGCCGATTTAGATACAATTCGCATCAACTGTAGTTTTAGCAAGGGCGACTTGCTGTTGATTAATGTCACGCAATTGCCAAGAATGCTTAAACAAATACGAGGCAACTTCACAGACACTTCGATCTAACCAGAAATAATAAAAAATAATTCAAGGCAAAAAATAAAAACGCGTGAGACCAATAATATTAAATTTAGGACATTAACGACAAAATTTTGAAAAATAAAAAAATCGAAATATTTTAGGGCGATAAATAATTAGTTTTGCGGCCAGAATTTTTCTAAAATTTATTATGTCCAATCGGAATCGAATAAACAAGAGAGCCCCCGCCGGGAATCGAACCAGGAACCGTCGCACCGGTAAATAATACGTTTACTACTACTAATAATAGTACTTGAAAATAAAAATTAATTAATTTTGAGGTATGAAACGACCAGATTTTGAATTTAAAAAAATTATTTCAAGGTGAAGAATACTCATTTCTGAGAACGGTAAATCAATTTAGAGTCAAGAAATAAAAAATTGTATGTAAAAAATAATAATAATTATAACTGTTTTTGAGTTCACTAAAATCAAAAATAATAATTATTATTTTTGAGTGCTGCTTTCAGGCAAAAAAAAAAAAATACGAAATTATAAAAACGGGTAATAGCTTCAGAGTAGAAAAACAAATAGAGAATGCTCATTGCCACTTTTTGGTATTGGTTTAACATTCCACCTTACCGGTTTCTCGATCCCGCCCTCAGTCAAACTTGAAGTCGGCGTAGGCCCCCCGCTCCACATCGTCGCAGGCGCCGATCCCAATCAACTGCTCGCACACGATGAATCGCAACGCGAATCCGGTCGAATCGCCGGGCGTGGGCAGCTCCAGCGCGCTCACCTTGTAGACGCGTCGTCGCGTGGTACCCACGAAGCGGGTGTCCGCGCGCGGCTCGCCGGAAGCCGCGTCGCGCCAGGACAGGCGGCAGTGCAGATCGAAGTAGTCCAGCAGCTGGGCGGGCGCGCCGCCGCTCCAGCTGACCACGCACGACACGTGCATGGTGGTGGCCGAGCGCAGGGTGGCTACGTGCGAGCAAGACACCTCCAGCTCCGGTCGATCCACCAGTAGGTGAAGGGGAACCAGCTGGGGGACAAAAGATGAACTAAATTATTATATTCGCAACAGTAGGAAACAAAATTTGAGACTGAATCAAGGGGTTGAAATAAACAGAAAACGCGGCATGTTTAAAATTGAAAAATAATTAAAAATGTAAACCGGCAACAATACACAATATTTAAAAAAAATATACAGAATAAATTGACTTTAAAAAATTGAAGATGAACAACGTAAAGATAGAAACAAAAAGCCACAAGAAGTTATTCGCATTTTAAAGTTGAAATCAAGGTGAAGTGAATTTTATTTATTTATTGAAATGAACTATATGATCAACTATTAATTAGCCGTTTTCAAATAAACCATTTATTAATATTTTTAGAAAAATTAATAAAGTAAAATGACGTAGTTGCCTGACAACCTGCTCCAAAAACGAAAAAGGACGTTGCATTACCTGTATTTGACCCAGCAGAATTCGGTAACTATCCTCTTCCAGTTCAGTTGGCACGCCAATTTGGATCGAAACTTTTGAGATCCAAGCTTTTACATCCTCTGGCGATAAAATATGGCACCTGCAATGACGTTTTGAAAACTTCGGATCAGTTCTTACCAATATTTCGCCAGAGAACATCCGATATAAATTATGCTAAAAATAAAATTCGGTTTAACAAAGTGTAACCATTTTACTAAATTACGTGAAATTATTTAAAATCACACGATCCGTCTATTCTAGCTCAGTGGCAACGGTCGCCTTAGCTTTATCACGATTGGTCTGGCAAACTTCACCCACTTGGTGATCCATCCGTTCTGCGGTTCCGACGGCACACGTATGCCCAGCTGCTCCAGCTCCAGCAACGTCTCCGGCTCGGCCGGCCGGATCACCTTGATGGGCTGGCTCACGAGGTCCACGTCCTCTCTGGCCGTTAGCATCCACACGCGCTCCAGTTCGTTGTCGTCTTTCACGCCCAGCACCAGGTCCAAGGTGGCGTCGGGGAAGGTGGGCAAGTAGCTGAAGGTGCACAGGAGCGTAACCCGCACCTCAAACCACGACGCAAACAGCCTACGAAAAAATAAAACAAGACACATTTATGCGAAGCAACAGAGTTATATTCTTATCGCAAATCAATTTAGTTTTATCTTATTTTTTAACAAAAAGAAAACACTAAACACACAAGCACACTGAAATAACAAGATGCTGCCCCTAACCATATGTACGCGCTGCAGAGCACATGACGCCGAAACGGTTTTACAATCATGCTACTAGATGGCGCAGCTGATCAGTGAACTTAATATTCCTGTTGGACACACAAGGACACTGCGAAAAACAAAGTGCTGCCCCAACAATATGTTCGCGCCGCAGAGCACATGATGCTGAAAAGGTTTTACGATCACGCCACTAGATGGCGTAGCCGATCAGTGAACCAGCATTCCTGCTGCTCCTTATAAAGTGTTCGCACTGTACTGCATTTGCTGAATGAAAAGGCTGAATATTAAAAAACGAATTATCTTTTCATCCATCCTATTTAAATTTAAGTTTCAAGCAATTTTTATTTATGTTCCTCCAAATCATCAAACATTGAATAGGCGTAAGAATACCTGATGTTGTGTTTTTCTCCCCGTCGCACAGTCCCCGTTATTTCCAAACAACCGCCGCCATTGTAGGACAGATCGGTGCAAACTCTAGTTCTCCCTGAATCGTCCGTGTGGTAGTCGGTCACCTGATACTGTTGCAAGCTTTGATTGCTCCAGGGCAGGCTCTCTACAAGCTAGCAATACAGCACACCCCAAATTATATTTAATTGCAAAAACCAAAACATGGAAATCGACAACAAAAATCCATACAAAAAAATTCAAAAATTCGTTCGATGCACATTCGTTTACCTTTCCGTGTCGGTAGAGTCGATTTCCGAATCCCTGACAAAACGAGGTAACGAACGGTAGAAACGAAGGTCCATTTGTTGGTGTCACGTCATTCAAAAGGTTCCAAAATCTTGTAACAGAAACAAGATTAAAGTTCTATAATCGCGATCTTTTAAATCATTTTAGAAAACCACCAAGGTGATTCAACCATTACATTGCGTGTTGAAAATGCAAATTATTCGAGAAGAAAACAAGATTTAGATTTAGATTTAGATGAACAGTCAAATTATTTTGAAGAACAGCCAAACATACTTGTGATCATTTTCAGTGAAGTTCTGTTCCCCGAGCACTTCGTAGACCCAGCCTTGGGCGAAGAGCGCTGTCGATAAGCCAACTTCGCGAATCACTCTTATGGCCTGAAGTTTAATAAATAAATATCAATTAAAAATTATAATATCTCGATAAATTATGTAGACAAATCCTTGACTAGAAGAGCATTTTGCACCGCCATCGTGTTACCTCCTGACTGTTGAATCCGCCTCCACCCAAAGTGCCTCTACCGAAAACGTCGACTCCCACAAACACATCGTCGACCCTCTTGGGACCAGCCACTGCAGCAGAGGCCTCCAGCAGCTCGCGATTCCAATTGTAGTTGAGGTAGATTCCGTCGCAGGCATCGAAAAACATTCTGTACGCAAAGAATTACAATTTAATCAAAAGAATGCAAAAATTCGTAGAGCATTCAGAAACAAGGAATCGAAAATAAAAATGATCATCGGGCAAATTCATAGGTGATCCGTCCTCTGACGTCATACTTGTTTTTCGCGTTCAGTTCGTTCTGCCACTTAAGTTGACCGACGTCTATGACGCTGTCGTACCACAGGACGAGAGAGCCCGGGATCGCGGCGTGCATCTTGGTCGTCAGCCAATCGACAAAATTTCGAAGGTGCTCCACGTGATCTGGCTTGAGGGGGGGAAATGATTAAAAATAACCATAATTAGCACACGAGAAAAAAATGTTCTTGGCTGAAAGTATTTCTTAAATAAATAGAACTGGCAAAATATTCACTGTATTTGAAAATGTAATTTTAGCCCAACGTTAATCTCGTGCTGTATGCAGTTACGTGCTCGTATTGCTGCATCTATTCACAGACTCACTTCAATGGGATTTTCGATATTGATCAACCATCCATCGAACTTGTAGAACTGAGCAATATCAACGAGCTTCCTGATAAAACTGATGATTAGGTACGGATCTCGTCCATTGAACAGGTCTTTGCACAGCTCCAAGCCTTCGACATTTTCCGTTATTATGGTTCCTACGGACCGATAAATTAAACGCAGAAAAACGCAGGAAATTAATTCGTAAAAAATAAACCAAATTCGACAGTAAAAATAGGCGATTAAAAATAAATTGCAGACAACGTATTAATTTTAGTTTAATTTAGTCTAGTAAGAAATAAATTTATAAACATCCAATAATAAAATTATAATAAAAATACACAATAATTTGCACAAATACAATTTAAATTTTATATTCACTGTGATTCTACCTAACATCGGAACTCCGTGAAGATGAGCGGCGTCGGTCCATGAGGGAGGCGGTATGGTCACGAAACTGTGACTGAAGTACACGAAGATATCGATCTTGGCCCAGTGAACGAAACGATAACTGGCGGACCGACTGCTACCTTGGACGAACCTGAAAACAAATTAATTGTTTTTATATATTTCACTGTAACAAAACGTACATAAAAATATCGAAAGTAAGGCATTGACAGCAGAAAGTATCCAGCAGCATTTATATTCCAAATGTCAACATTAGCTGCAAGTAAATTTATTTTCAAACTTAATTAAAAAAAAAAAATTTTAATAAAAAAAAAATAAAAATAAAATTATTCCAAGGCTAGTCTTTAAATCAATCAATAATACATTTCGTAAAGGGAAACAGTATGGGTGATTCATTAATCTCAATCCTATATTCTTACTTTATACAGTTATAAGTATACTATTTTGTTAAGAAGGACATCCATAATTTGAACGCGAACATATGATCAGTTAATTTTAGATTTAGATTTAGATTAATGTGATCGCCGCTCAGAGCTCAGAGCTGGTGACGTTAATACGTCACCAGCATTGCTTGGAGGCCATCATTTCTTAATTAATAATCCAGGAAGTGAATCTAAAGCAATGACATGTGTTATCGGATCGCACTACAGGATATCCTTCTGATGAACTTTGAAACCCTTACAAAAATTTCCTATAGGAATTCTATAGAACAAACCTATACGGTCGAACTATAGCAATACTATAGTATTGCTATAGTTCGTCCGTATAGGTCACTATAGTAGTTCGATAGTTCGTCCGTATAGGCCACTATA
>JAUJYS010000536.1:0-22481 GCA_033995665.1 Melogona broelemanni
CTACAACGCTGTTTGTTCGTCATTTCACATTGTGTTGTGATCTCGTTCATCGTCATCCCGCTGGTCCAGCGTCTTCACATAATTTACATTCACATGTTTTTTTTATATACTTTAATTTTAACTTCCGATGAACATTCGTAGCTGTTTCTTTTAAGTATCAGATAACAGGGGATAATGTTATATCCTGATAAAAAAAGTTTATAGTTCGTATTTTCCAATCGGACGCTGTCGGAAAATCAAAATCTGGTTTTAATGAATGAGGAACGTGTTCCATAACAGCACCGAACGGAAAGACAAAGAGAGTCTGGCTAACTCAACCTTATAAAATAAGAATATAAATAATAATATTTCATGTATAGCATTTAAAAATTATAAACATTGCGCTTCCTCAATCATTAATCATAATAAATTGTTGGGGTTTATTATTATTTTCTAACAACATAGGTTCTCACAAATCTCATGCGTACCAATCGTTATTAATTACCTCTGGTTGACGGAATCGATTTTACACGCACAAACGTGATTATCGGCCGTCTTTGAGAGCAGAAAATTTATAGAAAATATTTGAAAGTACTCGAAATTAATTAATTAATTATTTTATTTATTCGCAAGATACATTTTTCGCCAGACTCGGTTACGGAACAAGCTTCACATTTGGCGAATTCTAGCAACATTTATTTTTAGTGAACTTTATCTCGTCTCTACAGAATCCCATCGATATATATCCAGTATACATCTGTATTCCGTTCAAACGATAAGAAGCCCGCGAGAATGCACTGCACAATTCAACCCTGAAAAGTCGCGCCACCAGTCGGCCGATACCGGAGATACTCGATTCGATTACATCGACTTGGCGTCGCTCGACGCTTACAGCTCAGTTCAATTTTTCCGATTTAACCGAGACGCAGATAGCGCGACCATATCATTTTCCACTGGATGACAATCCCGATTCGAATTTGATGTCGTTCCAGCATTACGATTGGCGATGCGAAATATCGCTAGAGCAGCATTTCTGCACACGCATCATTGACTATAGCGGCACAGACGGTCATCGAGCGTTTAGAATTGTATGTTGCGTGGGCGTCCCCCAACCAATACGATTACATGTACAGGGTGGCTCAGAAACAAAGATCCAGCTACAAATGTCGTTATAGTTTCTATAATATTGTACCGATTAGTTTGATTTCATTTTACAAATACAGTACAAATATACACACATCTTTGATATTTCATTTTATTTTCGAAATGGCCTTCTTCGGCTTTCACAAATGCGCGATGCCGCGCGCGCCACCTGCATCAATTACAATCCTATGCGAACATTAATAGCGTCAATAACGGTCAAGGTTTATTTTACGCGGAATATTAGGCATTTGCAGAAATATTTTGTTTTTGTTGGAGCATATGATTTTTTCATGATTTGCAGTGTGCACAGCACTAATTATTACATGTTCCGCAAATATGTTCAAATTATTCACTTGTCGGTGATAATTATTAAACCACTTTTGTAATAGTTATTCTAATACGTACCTAAGCTCATTGTTTATTGTTATTGAACAGATAAAGATTAGCGAAGCACTAAAAGATAAGTCCAATATTGAAATCCGTTTTCCGAAATGCCCGCAAGATGTCTCGCAAAACAATATAAAAGGTATATTTCTCTATAATCACGCGCACACTCACGCACTCTTCTCTGTAAGCAAAAAAACCCTAATATGCCAGTGTCGCCCGCCCGGCCCATACGACCGCTGTTCGGTGTAGCATTTCTAATAAATAAATTCGATCAACCATTTCAGATGGAATTCGTCGAATTCCGTCCTCTCTCTTTCTCCATCTCTCTCTTCGCTTTTCCCCCGAGACACGACAACAACCGAGGAGAATATATTCGTAGCGACAGTTTTCCAATCTGCGATCTAAAATTAGAAGTCATTGTTGTTTTCAAGCTAAAATGAGCAATGCATTTTTTTTTTTTTTTATTCCACGCTACCATGTAGTAGTTCGATCCGGAACGAACGTGTACGTTTCATTGAAATGCTACACTTTTTCTTGGGTAGGATCTTCTAGTTTCTAGATCACCTAGTGGAAAAGTGTGTGTAGGTCGTATGTAAAGAAGTGAGAAAAACGTTTTGACGCTGATAAGAAATATTTGTTAACTGGCAGTTCTGTTCTGAAAGGGGGGCGTTTAATTTAAACTACTCGCCAATTATTGCTCGTTTACCGATGACGGTTTCCAACCCACACCCACCTACACAAACACGTGCATTTATGACGACACGGTAACGCGGTTCTAGTGCTTGCATCCTGTTGATGCCGGTGCTACACCTTCGAATACATCTTCGTAATTCCAAGAATTGGCTGCGTGCCTTCGAAATTATTTGATCTACCGGTGTCACAGGTTTTGACGCTGCTAGCGCCTAAACAAACGATTTCATGAACCCGGAATCTTCTTTAGAGAAAAAAAAAAAACTCAAGCACTCATTCTTTTAATTTTACATTTTCTTATTGTGTATGGTTTCTGAGAAATCTTGACTTCTCTTACCGCGATATTTTGTTGCAAAAAATTAAATTAAAACTTAATATGCCGCGGAATGCTATTTTAATTATTTAATAATTTGTCATTTGGAAAACCTGTTTTTTCCCGGGGAAAAATGTTGTCCACATTTTTGTATGAACATGCTCAACTTTTTGACCATATTAGGAAATTTTCTTCAACTTTAACGACAGCCCGTGCAAAACTCTTGGGGCTTATTCAGTCACCAGGTCGAAGTATGAGCGGCCAAAAAATTCCTGATCGATGTGATCGATGCTGTGATCTTAAAGCTCGACCGGTACATTGCTCGAATTCCTGAAAAAGCCGAGATCGAATTTTGTTTCCACTCGGGGTACAAGCAATTTAACTTTCTCGTCGGCTCTTAAACCAATTGCTTCTGATACGTGAACTTGGTGATATTAAAAATGGTAACTTTACAAAATTCTAAACAGCCACAGTAGCTTCGAGCAAAATTTAAGGTGGAATGCGAGATCTTCGCAATTTTTGACCGGTGTAAAGTTTATGGCATTATTTCTTAACACCGATTAATTGATTCGCGTCTCTAAGTAAACCGGATACTCTCAGGCACAAATCGGAAACACAATCACTTCGAGAGGGGAAAGAGACCCTTCTTTCACCACCCAACAATTCGCCATTCGATCGCCGAATGATCATGCCATGCACGAAAGTCTCCCCGAATATCCGATGGAGTTTCATTGTAAACATGGTTAGGCGAACCAACAGCACACGTGTTCCAAAACCGGATGCCATTTACATTATCCTAAAGCTTGCCCGTGTCGCAAATTTGCTTAATTAAATTCCGAAAAGCGCTTGGAGGCCACCAAGAGAGGAGGACTGGGTCGCGCATTCTTGAAGAAATGGAAGCGTGTCTACCAATAATGCTTTTATCCCACGTGGCAAGGCAAACGCCGGATTGAAAATGTCTGTGTAATTGGACTATTGGAGAGAGATAGCAGCTGTCTCTTGACCAAACTTCATGAAGAAAATTAACGAAATATTAACTAATTACGAAAACTTGTCGACAGTGTGATGTAATCGATATACAAATTACATCGATATAGAGTGCAAATACATAGTGCGATATAAAGTGCATCGATAGTATAATCGATATGTAAAGTGCAATCTATATACGCATATTTTTGTAATTGGTTGATCGACTTCTGCTAAGAGCGAATTTACTTGAAATAAAATATTACAGTATTAGGAACCGTTATGTTTGAACTAATAAATTTATAAAATCCTGGACCAGAAAGATGATTGTTATTTCATAAGTCCTGGGAAGAAGCCACGAGGAGGCGAATACCGTCCGATTCGAAATAAAGATAAGATAATAAGTGCCTAGTGCACTGCAGAATTTCTGCACCCTCATGTCTCTATGGAGATATGCGAGGGGCAGTGAAGGGAAGGGATGGGGAATGGCAGCTGGAATAGCCAGGCTGCAGGAACCACCCCTAAGCTCTGGACTCCCTAATTAATGCCTATCCAACAAAAAAGTCACACTACATGTTTTCGAAACGCAAAGATCAAAAAATATATACCTTACAATACAGTAATTATGAAACATAGTTATTATAATACTGTATAAGAATTTAATGTACACGTTGTCATGTAAAATTCGTATTCATCAATTGTTGCAGTCTCCATCCTTTTGGTCAAGAATTTTCTCAATTTATTATTTTATAATTCGCCTACGGAGAGTGTCGGAGCCCCAGACAAGTCAGTAAAGAAATCGGTATGACATATGGCTACAAGAGATGACCAAAAAGTATGGAAATTATCATCCTTCAAAATACCACCATCACCGAAAGAGGCATTTTGGATTTTGGGAGAAGAGGATCAGGTTCCTGAAGCGAGGCCATACCAGCGTTAGTCCTTAACAGTGTCCTTCTCAGGTGACGCCAGTACATCGACCTGGTTGATGGAAATGGGCCACAATCACTTTTCTTCAAAACTAAAAATTTCAACAAAAGCATTCACCTTCAGATCAACGAAGATTTGACATATGCTCCAACAACAAAAACAAAAAATTGACATATGCTCCAACAACAAAAACAAAAAATTGACATTACAGCAGATTCCGCGTAAAATGAACCTTGACCAACACGTTATTGCCGCGTCAATCTGCAATGTGGCGCATGCGACTTCGCGCGTGCGTGAAAGCCAAAGACCCTTTTTTATGAGCAACCCTGTATGAGCACAAGCTTTACATAGTGGCTTTCCAGTCAGATGAGCCTATTCTGTGGACACGTAATTTATTCCTCCTTCATCGTGTTCGTATTTTTATTTTCTATTTCATTTCTTTTCTTGGCGGGAATGGCAATAACGTCCACAGTATCGACATGCCGATTTTGAAAGCATTTTGGAAGCCGTCAAATTTGATTGAAGAAAAAAAACTAGACTGCTCGCGATTGGCTCGATCCCAAGTCTATTTCGCCCCCACCCCCTAGATTGGAATTTTAAGATGTGACGTCATGAGTAAAGAATCACAACTGGGTGTCAAAAATATGCACGCTGAGTGAGAAGAATATGTCGTCACCAGAAGCGATAAATTATAACGGGTTAAAATATGTACGGAAAATATGTTAAGGAATAAATAAATGTAAAGGAATAAAAATAAAAATAAAGCGAGAAGTTAAGGCAAAGAAAAAAAAAACAAGAATTTGAACTAATTTTTTTTGGTCGTAAATTCAAACATATGTATATTACTTTAAAGTTTTAATAATACTAACATGAATATAATTCAATGAGTTCAGATTAATCGAATTTTTAGACATTCGCTCGATTTCAAATGAGTATTTGCGAGAAAAATAAATACCATTAAAATTAGAATATGTACCCGATCGGTGGTTCGATTTCCGGCTCTCGTTCACTCAACACCGTTGACAGAGTCTCCTGTTGTGCTATTTAATTCAGTAAAACAACACAAGGCTGATTTGATTCCCGGGTCTCAGGAGGACTTTCAAATGAACGTCGCGCGAGAATAATATTCTATAGGCCCACGTTCTATTCCACTACTCCAGGTGCGGAGCATGTAATGGTCGACCTCTACTCGACCCCCCCTTCCTAAACCGCCGCTGGGGTCGCAGGGTGGGCGGGACATTGTTGACGACCGACCAAAAATAAAAAAACGAAAACAACGCGCGCGCGTATTTGTACCAAAGTTTACTGAGGTGGGAGGCTGAAATAGTAAGAGGCAATACCAAAGAGATGAGAGGTTAGAGTGTAGATTGTCAAACTAGTCTACTGGTGTAGATTGTCAAACTAGTCTACTGGTGGCAAGCGAATATTTTCAAGTTCAATTTCAAGTCGTACGTACCGATGGCTCAGTTGGTATGGCAGCATCCTACGAAGCCGACGGTCCCGGGTTCGATTCCCGGTGCAGGCTTTCGTTTATTCGTTAGCCTGGGGTACTGTGGTCACCACTGAGCTTCCATTAGGGAGTCCAGAGCTTAGGGGTGGATCCTGCAGCCTGGCTATTCCAACTGCCATTCCCTTCCCTTCCCTGTCCCTCTCACATCTCCATAGAGACATGATGGTTCAGTAATCATGTAGTGCACTAGGCACTACGGTTATTTAAAAAAAAAGTCGTAATAAAAATTTGCCGCGAGTAACTTTTGTTGTCGTAAATAAAATGTGATATTGCTTTTGCTGGCTGACCTAAAGAAATTTATAAAATATTCATTTTCAGTAGATTATATTGGTTGTAATAAATAATGCCAAATTTTTGTAATTTTGAACGAAAAAAGTATCTGAAGTTCGTCAGAATCCAACTGCCATCTGAACCATCTGAAGTAAGTGAAGTTTCGTCAAAAGAGATATCGAAAAATGTCTATCGAAATCTTTCAATATCAAGTTTGTCTAGTATCTAGGTACATCAAAAAAAAAAAATACATAGTACTTTACTCTACATACATACATACCCGTTAGCAACATAAGAGCGATCGAGAGGTATCAGTTATGGACAAAGATTAAGATTTTATTTAGAATGTTCTGTATTTGAGACTCTGCGATATTGCTACGCTGTCTGGATTAGACAGCGCACTATGGGAAATAGGAAATTTTACTTATTTCACGAAGGTCCAGGGTTCACGAAGGTCATGGTCCAGGGATAAGCGTGTCCAGTTTGTTTACTTTTGTCAACGTGAATTGCCAGTGTTGGCTACCGTTATCTATTTCCTTCCGATTCCTTGCGTCCAGCGCTACCCCCGTGTTTCGTGTTTTTGTGTGTCGGCCCGCGCACTGACAATTTCCTCCCCTCCCCCTTCCTCCCCATAAAAACGTACCCATCCTCCACAAAATCACGACACTTGAAGGTGTTAGTCATCACGTTTTCGTCAATCGAAACAGGTGCGAAACCTTCGTTTTCACCCGAAGTTTAGAAGTGCTTCGAGCTGGAGGGCGTCAAGAGTTTCTACACGGTTGAGTTTTGATAGAATTCCGTAGCTGACGCAATATTCAAGAGAAAATTATTGTGACCGCGAATTTTTCCTATTCTTTGCGCTCTTTCTCAATAACTGCGCCCGCGATTCGTTTGAGAAAACTAGCGTATGGTTTCGGCTGGTTTCAGGGGGAATTTGTTCTCGTAAATACTGTATATAGAATTCACTATTATTCCCTCTAAACTGATAACCTGAAAGAAACTTTTCCGTACCAAAAAGCTTCGGGGTTCGTTTTGGTTCCTTTTTCTAGAAAGGACCAACGAACGGTGATTGTTCCGGTTTTTGAGGAACTATAACGTAGGTTCCTGGAACTTGAACTTGAACAGGCTGTCAGGTTCGATACCTGCATCTATACAGGTGTATGTTGGTAGCGTTTACTCCAATGATTATGGTGAATTCAATACATTGTACACCCGTTTTAACAACTAAGAACTCGAATGTTTACAATTATTTTTTTAGTGGGGAAAATTCCCCTCACTGAGGGAATATCACTGCAGTAGATTCGGTACCCATAGCGTTTAGCTTAGGCAATTTGATTTTAACAGTTTGATTTCTTAGTTGTTAGCAGCAATTACGTCATTTTTATATTTTGTCACCCCTGAGCTTCCATTAGGGAGTCCAGAGCTTAGGGGTGGATCCTGCAGTCTGGCTGTTCCAGCTACCATCCCTCTTCCCTTCCCTGCCACTCGCACATCTCCATAGACACATGAGGGTGCAGTAATCATGTAGTGCACTAGGCGCTACGGTGATTTGAAAAAAAAAAATTCACCATATAATCAGTGGAGTAAAATCTTTATCGTCCAATTCGTTCAAATCCAGTCGATTCACGTACTCTAGTTTTTTCGTCGCCTATAGATGGCGCCACGTGTTACCTGGCGATAAGCACGTAGCTGACGAATAAAATCGTTGCTGATGGCCCACACACTGATCCATGCCACCTGACTTATATAGGCATTTTAAAAGCGAAGAGCTTCGCCGGTTTTTGCGGTATCAGAGTCGGTGACGTTGACGTTATTGACAGGTGGGTGATGCAGTCCTGAGGAGGTGGTAGGGATCGCCGTGAGGTAAGAGACACTGCGGCATTTTTTTTTCCTACTCTAAACCAGAGTAGGAAAAAAATGTCGTATTCGCCGTAGTCGTTGTCGTAGCTCGAAATTCAATACCATGCAAGGACCGATACATACTGGATCAAGGCTATATACCTAACCCACATGATGATGTAAAACATTTACTCGAGGTTAATACGTATTCGTTTTAAATAAAACCAAAGCGCGTGGACTAGATATAAAGCCCTCGCTTACTAGTGATCTTGTGGATTTGCTTTCGACTAATTTCATGTACATCCGCTTTGGCCGAGAGGTAGCGTGCTCACACGTCAATCAGCGGATATGGGTTCGATTCCCGGCATAGGCAATCGTTCGATTGGTTGGTGGTAATGGGCGGAGGTGTATAAAATTGAAGGTTTTGGCAAAAGGAACTCTGTATACAGAAAAAAACCGTTGCAGTTCCAAAAAAAAAAAAAAAGAGACAGTCCCCGTCTCCAAATAAATTAAAGGAACCTAAGCGTTCATAAGTTCCTCAAAAATGAACCAGTTCCTATGAACGGAACTTTTCAGTTTCGTTTCTACCCAACACTGAATTCAAGATAGTCAATTGCAAAAATGAGAATTGAAGACGAATCTGCTAAGTGAGTATTGGTGAGTACTTGTAGACTGCGCAGGAAGCGGAAATGCGAGGACGCGAAAGAGATACTTCATCATCAAAGTTTTCTTATCCATGGTAAAGAAATTGTCCTATCCATTATACACGAGTATCCCACGCAAGTTAAGTGCAATTCGGACATGAAGTTGTAAGTAGTAACCTTTACATTCGAATTTGTACTTGGTGACTGATGTGGCCAAGAGCAATTAGCGGAAAGTGCTGTCAGCAAATATGGGTGTTGTACTCGGAATTTAACGTTTTCCGAAAGCTCTTACATGTATTTAGGTTGAAAGTATGCGGCACCAAGTTTAGAAATCACGATTTATAGGTACTACTGTATTAGTCTTTACGTTAGTTCAATGTACATCACCGTTATAATTGAAGGTACGACGCACACAAAAAGTCACAAACATACGATGCACATAATTTAAATCGCCGAACCGGAACGATGAAGATGAACGATATTGCAATTAAATATCCAAAATGGTAAATACTCGTAATTTTTTTTACTTTTAAAAGTAAAAATTTAATTTGTTGGATAGTCGAAAACAAACTAAATTTTCACATTTTGAAGTTCAAATTTGAGCGCATTTACCGTTTTGCATATTTTTATCTGCATCGTTATCCGGGTCAACGATTTCAAATATGTGCATCGAATGTTTGTGAATTTATTACGTGCTCATAAACCTTCAATCAAATTTAGAAATATGATAAGATGTCGCAATCTAATGAACATCTGCAATAAATTTCGATTCACTATTTCGTAATTTATTTGTTTGTTTCTATTGAAAAAGAACAAAAATGGGCTGCCACAGCTCTTCTCATGGATTATCAAGTGTGCAACTACGTTGCAATAAACCCGTGTGAAAAAAAAACAGTGGTTCGTAACATGGCGCCATACACGACCTATACATAGGAATAAGATACCTGTACTCTAGCCCTTCTACACTCTTTGATTTGTTTCAACCACCATTAGCATCATCATTCACCACGAATAATAAATGCATTTGGCTTCATTTCCGATTATGTAATAAGCTAAAAAGCCTTTTACGGCATAATGTTTTATTAGCAGGCCAAAATTGCCGTCTGAATTTCGATCCCAATCAAGATTAGTAATATCTGAGCATGTATGTGATATTAGAGAATGCCAAAGGACCTGTATAGCATTGAATGGTTTCTGTTATTCAAAATAGATGAAACCGCGTGCATTTTTGTATTATCTCAATGATAACTACGCTTCGTTTACTTGTATAATTTAGCATAGAAGAGAAGTTAACATTAGTATTTATGCAAAATGAATGGAAGTTGATAAGCAGTAAAACTAATCACGTGTGATCATTTTTGGGCCTTTCATGGATTCGTTTCTATTTTTACGTTGTTTTACTTTATAAAACAAAATATCAATGCCCACGAGGCCATACAACAAATGGTAGCAGATAAACATGTTTATTTCTTCCCGTCCCACGTCAATGCTTTCAATTCTACGTCAATTCTCGCATCAATGTCCATTGTATTTATCTTCTAGCGAAGTATAATGCACCTATTTTCTCGGGAAAAAAATATGCAAATCTAAAAATTCGTTCATATTGAAACTTGATCAGATTTGATCGAAGAAACAATGCTTGCATACAACATATAACAAAGATTAAATTATTTTTTTAATTTTCCAATAGGAACACATTATAGATTTGGCTTTGATTATCTTCAGAATCTACGTTTGCAGGGTTCTTTTTTTTTTGTTGCTATAACGTAAAATGCAAAAAAAAAGCTGACCTACGCGTGTACCTCGTTCATTTGAAATATTTTTAGCGTTATGGCGAAAATTGTCAATTGTTTCGGACTGTAATTATAGACAATGGATAGGGTATACTGTAGTCATATCTACAACTGAAGCTCTGACCGCCACCTGTTGGTGTCAAGATGGTCTCAACTAAAATTGCAATTATGAATTGCAAATACATTCGTGAAGCTATTTGAACATTTTTAGGCCACATTTTCGTGATTATTCACTTAAGAGTGCCTGCCTACCTGCCTATGATATATGTACTGTACTGTGCATACTGAATAAATAATATCCACTTGAATGCCACTGTTTACATCATACATGATACATTAACATTATCCATATGGAGGTATACGACGAGGATCTCCAAAGAGAAAAAAACAAAGCGCTGATCGGGTCAAATTATGTCATCTCCAGCAAGCTACTTACGATATGACAATTTCGATTTAAGGAAATAACCAATCAGAAATCTTACGCACAAAGCCTGGTACAGAATAGATCAGCACTTACCAGCGATTACCATCTCTAACGTACGGAGGGAAGGAAGCAAATATTAAGAATGGCCATTGATCAGGGAGTCTAGCCTGCATTGATCCTCTTGATATCCTCTGTTTTTTCTTTAGGAAACCTTCGACTCCTGATGACGTTATGGACAAGCGCTCTATGGGTCGATTCGATGACTGAGTTGACTAGGTCCGAAGAATAAAAATAGGCAAAATTACCATGTCGACCCTTGGGGGAGGGCGCTCTGAGACTATCTATGGTGCGTTATTATTTCAATTGCTATGTGTATTCGCACACAGCCTCGGAGTGACCTATGGCGGGAGTCAAATATGATCAGTCATGGACGAAAATGTCATATTTTTACCACGATTACTATATTTCTGCTATTATACTGCAAAGAAAAAAATCATTATAATTCATTCATTAGTAAAATTCATTAATAAAATTATTCGTAAAATTTAATCGTAAAATTCATTCGTAAAATTAAATCGTAAAATTAAATCGTAAAATTCATTCGTAATATTCATACGTAATAAAAATTCGTAATATTCATTCGTAAAATTAAATCGTAAAATTAAATCGTAAAATTCATTCGTAATATTCGTACGTAATAAGCATTCGTAATATTCATTCATAATATTCATTCGTAATATTCATTCATAATATTGATTCGTAATATTGATTCATAATATTGATTCAAACTATTCATTCGTAATATTCATTCGTAATATTCATTCGTAATATTCATTCGTAATATTCATTCATAATATTCATTCATAATATTCATTCATAATATTGATTCATAATATTCATTTGTAATATTCATTTGTAATATTCATTCGTCAAATTCATTCGTGTACGTTGCACGGGGTCTCAGAAAAATTTGATCATACTAAAAATAGAAAAGAACACTACATTATGTGCATAATATATGTTGTATATAGCAACCAAATTGTCATCTTTATACATGTACAGTAGGCACGCATATTAGATATGTTTATAAGCTCTGAAACATCATCGAATTGCTGTAGGCTTTTGGCGCATCCGGCTCTGCTAGAGTTCTTGCGTTGGCTTTTAAAGAGGCAAAAAAAACGCAGGGACGCCTATTTAGTCGTTCTGTCACAAGCAGCCTAACCCACGCACTAAAATACCAGACCGGTAGAAAACGTCGCATATTCGAATCTTTACCCCGCGCCTTAATGTAACGTGGTCAAATGGAAATTCTCTACCGGGGCGTAATAAAACGCGAAATGTCCAGATACCCTCCCCCTTAAACAACGTATGCATCAGAAAAGCTAATATTATTATTTGTTTCTCTTCAGAATATGGGTCATATACGTGAATTGTCGAGTAATTTGATACTCTCGACTCCCGACTCCCATGACCTTACAAATTGCTAATAGTACGTCATCCTTTTATAATATTGTCGTGATGGAAAAGTCAAAAGATGGCAGAGCATAATAATATTATTCTCTAAATAGCAATTTTTAATGATTACCGCAGATCTTGTACATACCGCATATCATTTGCTCTTGTGCATGGCAAAGGAAAAATATGGCGACGCATAATAATTGCAATATTCTCTAAATGGCAATTTTTAAGATTATCACCTCCATCATGCTGGCTTAAAAGTGATTAACTATCAAGACTATATTTTACTGATTTTATTAATTTTAATCAGTATTTTTCATTGAAAATTTTGATTGCTTAAAATGTTCCATGAGACTGAGCTGTGAACAAAATGTCAAAGAAATGTTCGGTTCGGCGCCGGTGAATAAGACGAACCGAGTCTGGCGAACTCTCTTGGAGAAAAACAGTATTGCTACCATTTTTTAAAAACGAACGACAAATGCGACCAAAATAGTAATGCAAATGCGGAGACCGCACGTGAAAATAAAGTCGTTATCTATATATTTTTTCCAAACCCTAGAAATTGATATGAGAACAAAATGTCAGTTCTCTAGAACGTGTGAAATTTGAAAGGACCTGAGGAAAAGTGAAACAGCCAGAGAGAAAGACAGGCAATTAAGAATCATGTCAAGTTACATGTAAATGGAAGGTTATACACTGTAATAAAAACTTATTATCTGAGTTAGCCGAGAACTGGACTAGTGACGCTATGGTCTCGTGTTCAATTTCCGGAGTTCTATACGTTATCACATCACGCGATACTACCGACAATAATGTTGAAAAAACTCCGAATACACTTTAGGTGTACAGAATCTCGTGTATTGTTGACTACTGTTGATAAAACAAAGATGCCAACTATGAAAGGAGTCTTAACGTTAGTCATTACACTAAACATGTATTACACTAATCATTACACTAAGCAGAGCATATATCGACAACATCTAGTGTATAAGAGAATACACGTACATCGCCAATGACATCCTTTTGTGCGTTGCGCTGACAACGGAATGACTCATTTGAATTTCCAGTTACGAGAGTGATCGACCCGCACGAGAAAGAAAATTCATCGAAATTACCATTTCTCTATATATACCAAATCAAATAATACTTTGGAACTGGGACTAAAACCGGTACAGTTCCTCAAAACAAGTAGCTAAACAGTTAAGAAGAAGCTTCTTGTAAAAAAAAGAACTAAACTACTTAACTGTCCCAAAGTTCCTCGAAAACGAAATGTGCATGGAGAACGTCACATTTTTTAACTGCTATTCCTCAGCACAGAAATAAATACTTTAACTTTCGTCAATACCCTCAATAAGAAATAAAAATAATCAAGCAATATTCAAAATTTAACAAATTAATCAAAACTAATTAGTCGGAATTAGACAATCGTTATAAAACAAATTGTAGAATAATTAAAAGGATTTAATCAATGAATTCTCAAACTTGGAAATAATATATAATAATTAATTTGTATACTAGAGTTTCTCATACTTAATACGAAAGTTAATACGAACATTGTATACGCAAGTTCCTCAGACTCAGAATTTTCGATGCTGTTTCGGAACATGTTTCTTATTCGTGCAAACCTAAAAGCCTCCTATACATGCCATTAAGTTGGCAAACACAATTAACAGCAGCTTCAAAATTTAAAAAGGTGCTGAACCTCCAGTAGTGCTATTAGTGATTGAAAGCGCGGGAGAAAATGTATATCGATGGTGTTGCAATGCTCTCTTAACTTCGACCAATCTCATGCTGGTCAGGTGGTCTTAGGAAGATGCCTCCTGGTGGGGGGGACACACGTATTACAGGTGGCGCTGTTCGAACCGGAGATGATTCATCCGCCAAGCATGCGTTGGAGGAGGAATCGCCTGGATGAGCATGGGGCTCGGCGGATCGTCGATGCTCCGCCACCGCCACCATCACCATCACCTGTCCCTTCGTTGCCTCCGGCCTCGAATCAATCACGATCAACTTGCGCCTGCTAGGTAATTAACTAAACGAATAGTCGACGGCGCGGCAATAATTGAGACGCACGCGCGCCCGCCTTTCTAAAAACAACAACAACGGTGTGCCCCGGTGCAAAAGCCCGACTGACGTAGTGGAGGACCACCTGTGCGTCCACCCTCCTTGTCCCCGCCTACTGCCGACAGCGCCCCGGCAAACAAAGATCGCCCGCTGCTGACACGCAAAAAACGTCCCTCGGAAAATGGAAATCTCAATTGGAAGAGTTAAATGTGTATGATTTGCGATGAAAACTTAATTTCTCCTATCGATATAACCTATGTTTTGACATAAAAATAAAAATTCGTATGCCGCGGATGTACAAGAAGAATAAAGCATAAGGTAGAGTCTTACCGTCTATTTTTTTTTATAAATCACTTTAGTGATCACTACAGGATTAGGCAGGATCCACCCCCTCGAGTCGCTATGGCGATATGGGAGGGGCAGGGACGGAAAGGGAAAGGAAATGGCAGCTGGAATAGCCAGGCTGCAGGATCCACCCATAAGCTCTGGACTCCCTAATGACCCCTCAGTACTACAGGATCGAATAAACGAGAGCTTGCTCTGGGACTCGAACCAGAGACCGTCCGCTCCGTAGGATGTTGCCATACCCACTGAGCCATCGGTACTTGCGTATTTTCTAGCATATTAGTGGCTTGACGACGTCAGAACGTTGCAAATGTTCCCCCACACCCGTCATGCTCCCGAACTAACAACATAATTTAAAAAATATTTAAATATAATAAATAACAAAAATTAATGAATTAATAAAAATATTAATAAAAAATAAAATATATAGGTAAGAGTTTAGCTTAAGCTTCATACATCCGCGGTATACGAGTTTTTTAATTTCATTTCAAATATAGGTTATCGCGCTAGGAGAAATTTAATTTTCTCCGCAAATGTGGGGAGGTAGAAGTTTATTGTAGCCAGTGTTGGAAATGTTTATTTTGAAAATGAACTCGTTCCCGTTTCATTCTAAAATAATTGGAATTTTAATAAATCCTTCTAATGCCATCTAAGAAAATAAATCAGATTCGTTCCATTAATAAAAAATATAAAAAACTTGTGGAATAAAAAAATTGAAAATATGGAAACAAATATAAAAAATATAGAATAAAAAAAAATTCACTGTGAAATTCTGACAACTCGATGAATAACGATACTATTTAAATTACTGATATCAAAACTAAGTATGTTTTATGAGGACAGTAAATGGAACTTCCATTAGTTACCCAAATAAAAGAAAATAAATGAACGGAAGCGCCTTAAGAGGAAAAAACCCAAACGCTGTATTGTTCTTACAAAATGAGATGACCGTTTTCATGAAGATGCCATGCAGGTTATCAATTTCTGTGAGATGTACGCGTGGGCCTAAACAACCGACGCGTTGAAATTCTATGGCGGATTTTGAGACGGTAAACCAAATACAATATGCACGTGTAAAAGTACATGGGTGTGGTTGGTGACGTCATCCTTAAAATATCCACACACACGTACGACAAACAACCTCTGTTTTAGACTTTTTGCACCTGTTAGGAAAAACCTGTGGGGGGTTGAAAAAGGTGATGCCACGAATACTTGAGTAGATAATTGGCACCTCGGTTCAAATGGCGGGGGATGCATAAAAAAAAAAGAATAAAACGAGGCGAAGAAAGGTTCAGTCATCGGGGGAGCAACGGCGTTTTCCATGAAATCGATGCCGCCAACCATGCGATAATTAGTTTTAGATTTAGATTCAGATGGGATAATTGCCTCTCCGTAGCATTGGAAATATATGGCATTGTATTGTATGTTAAGGTGGCTTAACAGCCCCACAGGGGACGACCTGGTAATTTGAAATTTGACCTATTCTAGGCTTCTGACCTAGGTAGGGATCTTTAACGTGTACGTGACAACGTACAGGTGCGCTCTCACGGCTTTATTATAGCTCCATTACGAAGGAAGGTACGAATGTTTCTCGCCATAAAAATTCGGGAGGTATCGGCTGGAATACGAAACGCGATTACGTGTATTGTAGGTGAGAACGCTCACCACAACACCATCGAGATCTCCTGTATATGATCGTTAATGATAATACATTTTTTTTTTTGTTGTTTTTTGGGTGGCATATGGGTTATGGATAAGTTTTTTCTGAAGTGTTGCGTCTTAATTCCGAAACAAATATTCTGTAATTCGTTAATAAACGGCGGAATTAAAAACTTATGCTTTTAATATCGCGCATCATGAGTTAAGTTAGTTTTAAAAAGCACTGAGGTAAGTGCGATCCCGGGGTCGATTCCCGGCTCAGGCTCTCGTTTATTCGATTCTGGGGTGCTGGTGAAAATGTGCCCTCCATAAATGTTCTATCGAGGCGATTAGAGGGGTACACAATATCCTTTTGTGATATTCACTTTAGTGAATTTAAAAAAAAGATCAATAATAATTTAAAAAATAATTAGTTTAAGTACATCGCAAATGGTAATAAGTTTAATCACATGACACATTCACACAGTTTAACTTTCGTTATTTTTTTCTTTACTTTTTCACTTTCATTGCATCTCTCCTCCCCTCACCGCACTTTTTTGGCAAATCTGACACTGGCGAGATCTCGCAGTTTTAAAAACTCGCGGGCGGCCTTTTTCGCTCAAATCGCGGCATTGGGGTTTGACGATACTTTTTCTCGCGCCGGAAAGAAAAAGACACGCGCTAGTTGAGACGACGCTGACGACGACGCGCGAGAGAAGCGCGCGTTTTCCCTTTTTATTCTCCTCTCTCTCTCCTGCATAGGAAGAGTGCACTGACCTCATACGAGCTAGGTTTCGCGTGCAGTGCGGTTTGCCTCTTTCTCCTTTGGCACGCGGTTTTCTGTTTAGGAGCGAGTGACAGATTTGTCGGTAAAAATTTGACGACAAACTTGGGACACTTTTGGACATCTAACTACCAAATTCGACTACACCCCCGTTTCAAGCAAACAGTATGTAAAACTAATTTTGTATCTCAATTTTTAGTGTCACGTTTCGGTTATATTTTCCGGAATCACTTGACAAAGTTTTCATTCAATTTGGGTTGAAACGCATCGTGCAGGTATGATGTATTTATTTTCTTTTTGCATTCCGTGACATGCTGTTTAAATGCGTTGCCTGAGTATTTTGTGCATATACTTTGTAGTATTATTACACAAAATAATTCTGTTAGTGACATAATAAACGCAAAAATTTACACAAATTTACCACGAATGAACACAAGCATGGGTCTTAACATCATTCGTGAAGCAGACAAATATACAGGTACAAAATATAATTTTTCCATTCATATTTATTCGAAACAACATAACAAATAGTAAAACATTTCAAAATCTTCAAATGAAGAATATTGGAAATTTACACGTTTAGCATTTTTAAGAACAAATTTTGGAATGGGTATTCATTGAAATTTAACGATTTAAATTTTCTCTGCAAGTCATGAATCAATGTGACTCAATTTATTTTTTGTGGCAGTAGTGTCACCCACTGCAGCTATTTTAAAAGAGTATGCCAAAAATCTTGAAATACGCTCATAGCTTGACGCAATATAGGAAGGGCATCAATCCTTTTTTGGACAGGCAAATAAGCCATTGATTAATGGCCCGGCGCATTACAAATTGTTAGGTTGTCACCTCTATATTGTGTGGCTGGAGTCGAAATTTGTTTTAGTAATGGATCGACTTTATAAAGTGTACAAATTTCACGAAATGTTTGTTCGGTCTTAAGAAGCGCGATTATGGATCATTATTACGTTATCGCATGGCGATGTCTTTGTAAGGTTAAAAAAATTCACACAAATTCTAAAATGGCTAGTTCATTGTTTTTCAGCTTTAAGTGTTAAAATTCAAAATGTGCGTTGGATATGCTTTGACGGTACGGCTGCGTCTGATATTGTTAACAAAAAAAAATCGCCTGACTAGCGTTAAAATTCGACAGGTAATTTTTGAAAGCATATTTGAATCAGTGTCATACACCTCCAGGACACTACGTCGAAAAGCAGACTACTCTACTAGCTAGCTGAAAGAGCCTCGACATCTTTGAATGACGACGAAGCTGTTTTCTGTCTCCCCCTCCCCATCCTAATCGTGCTTTCAAAAATCTAAAAATAAAATTCGCCAGGGACTATGACGCGCAGAAGTGAGCACGCACAAAAATTATATTTCGGTTGAAAATATCACTCGTCTAAAAAGCACTACGGTAAACAGAAACATTTCAAGAGTCTCACTTTCTCCCTAATAGCTCTATCATTACCTCTTCCTTCTTGTTCTTAAAATCGAGAGGGGCGACTAATTTGTCAAATGATTCGGCAAAATAATTTATATGTTTAAAACAATATCACATGTTAAGCAATATCACTACAGGATAAGATATAAAAAAATGAAACATAACACGAAGAATGAAACATAATATAAATTAATTTTACAGTCAATTTTCATTTCTTTTAATACAATTTCTCATACAATTTGAATGTAAAAAAGGCGCTTTGCACAGTGATATGAAACACTGCATAAGTAATACTTCAATTATACCAAAGGAAATTATGGCCGAAAAGCGTCAATATATCGATAATTAATCGGATATTGTTATTATTTAACGATAATTCTCGTTCGGATGGTACATCATATCCGGATCGCCATTTAATCGACCTACGATTATTTTCTAATTATATTTTTTAACGATATTCTGGGAAACAAATTACAACGAATCCACAAATTGCAATATTTCATGAAAATTTGCGTCAACGGATTAATTAAAATTAAACTGTCCTTGCTGCCACCCCAACAATAAAATACTAAAGCAAACGCTCGTTAATTCAGACACTGCATTCGGATTCTTCAAACACAAATATACTTTTAAGGTGACATTGAGTCTAATTATTTCGATCGCTAGAGTGAAATTCAGATTTTGTCAACTGTTAAACATTACTGGGGATCTGCCTGCGTCCGATTTGCATAGCGATGGGAATGGAAAAAGCTGTTGCCCACGTGATACCCACTCCAATAATTGAATCTATGAGGCGCAGCACTTTTCCCCCACACTAGTTAGCGATTAGTCTAATGACATTTCGGGAATTTTAGTGATATGACGCAAGCTGGTCAAAAATTCCTGCGAATTTTTAATTGCTTTGCTGTTTTAACCGCGAATTAGGCCTTTAATGCTATTTCCGTAAAAAGAAAAATTAAGTATTATTAATAGGTTCGAAAAAAAATACTTAATAGTCTATGTACACATGTGCTTCAAATTTAATCTATCTTTTTTCTTATAGATTTTTTTTATCTTTCTCTCACGATAATGCGCTAGCATGCAATAAAAAAGAAATATTTGCATAAAATCAGCACTAATTCAAATGATCTGATTCTTGATACTTTATGACTTGAAATTCAAGCACGCTAAAATTGAGAAAAGGTTAAAATTGCATTAATTAATATGCATAGTGCTTTCATTATTAAAAATGAAAATAATTTTTAGTCCCAAGACAGACTGCGATCTTTCCGGGTTCGATTCTCGGCGCTACCTCTTCTTTAGTCAAACCCGGGGTATAGGTGATAGTGTTCGTCTCACATATTGTCATAGGAACAAATGGGGTAAATAAAATTAAATAAAAGTAACAAATTAATTAATAAACAAAAATAAGTATATATATTTTTTAATATAACTTTTGATCTAGGTAGTATAGGATTGACAACAAAGCGAAGAAAAAAAAGGAGCTGGTTCGGTATTAGGACAATACGCAAACAATTATAATATTGACATAATGTTAAATTTAATTTAGGTATAGTATTTGTCTATTGTATGTTAAACTAGCCTTAGATTGGAAGTGAAACAATAGAACGTTTGTCATTACCGAGCACAAATGGACATCTATTCTTAAGGTAATAAAAAAATTCAAATGAAGTTCTCATTTACACCTAAATAGCCAATTACCGACCCATACAATTCGTGATGACACTTTTGAACAAAGAGATGCAGTCACCTGTCAAAAGTATTTATCTAGTCATTAATCACGAAATCATTGGTGACGTAATGCATATAGAATCGGCGGTGACAGTGTTGGAATCTAATTTTCAATTCTTTCATTCTCGCAACAACGACAAAAGGCGAAACGAGATACTTGCGAAAAACAGACGAAGAGTGTGGGCGGAATAGAAAATTAGTAGGAATAGTCGAAGACATCTAAAACGTCGTCGAGGTAGGACGTCTGTCACGTCTATTAGTTCAAACAGATATGAGAACGTGATTCGGTACAGCGCCGAAGAAAAGACGAATACGAGCCGCGGTCCTGGCGTCACCCCTGAGCTTCCTTTAGGGAGTCCAGAGCTTAGGGGTGGATCCTGCATTAATATACCAGCTATACCAGCTGCCATTCCCCTTCCCTTCCCTTCCCTGCACCTCACATATCGTCATAGCGAAACGAAGGGTAGCAATCCTGCACTACGGTGATATAAAAAAAAAATAAACTCTCGAAAACAACATAATATCATAATAATGCCGCCTCTACATAAAATAACAGTTTACTATGCTTTGTATAGGAGAGTTCGTCAGACTGTTAGCACTTTCTTGAATTTTCTTCGGCGCTTTACAGAACCACGTTCTTGTATGCGTCGGAATATAAAATTACTAAAGCCGCCTAGTGGATTCCTGAATGAATATACGGGACCGGGGGGACCTTTTCGAATAGCTTCTAAATATCGTATCCAAGGGTACTAGTCACGATTTATAAAGACCTTGGGTACTGGTAGTATTGAATTACAATAAATAATCAAGAAACGCTATCGATACTGTTGGCAATGTCGAATGCCATTAGACCATCGCGAACAGTACCCTCGATAAATACAAACGTGTCAAAACACGAGTCTGAAGAAAGCGCCGCCAGCGGCGAAAATTGAAGTCAAATAGCAGCATCATATGTGAACAAATCACCTACAGACAGGCTGTAATGCATGTAACTCTATGGCGATATTCGAATCCCACGTAATCAGCGTCAATTTTATTGCCTATTTCTTAAATGTTACAACGTTGAGACAGCTTCTCGGAATTTTTCCTCTGCTTCCTCCTCGTGTCCGTAGTAACGCTGTAATCATCATGGCCAATTCCATCACTGATTCGTGAGAATCATCTCTATCCCAAACAGTGACAAAAAAAAAGCTAGGCCAAAAAAAACCTCGTTTTGCGCTTACATAATGGCTGAACCAACGATCTGGCCTATCACTAGAGAGCAGTTGAAGTAAGGTAATGACATTTGTGCCAGTGGTTAATAAAAATGGCGAATTTACTTACCAGTTGAAGCTAAGCTTCTTCAAATCACTATTCGCCCAAGTAAACAATATTTTCCATTATAACTAGTGGTTGAGTCCGATATATTGTTTCGCCACCACATTTGAATGGAATATGCCCTCCATGTAATAATGCAAATTCGTTGGTTTGTGCTTTCCCTGTTGTAGTACCCCGCGCGTCTTTTTTCTGGCTTCCTGCCCATCTTGATAACAAATTTTCTCAAGAATCAGTGACGTTAGCATGCAGTCTCGGTTTCATCGCTGCGGAAAAATATGATCGCCAACTTTTGGCCCAAAACGTCAATCTCTTCCCAAGAATAATACAACGACGTTGTTTCTCGGGATATATCGAAACGGATTTTGGTTTAGTCATGTTACCAAGATATGTTATTCAGTATTTTGGTTCTATTTGTGGAATATTTCGGTTAACTACATGTATAAGTACTTAAAGTAGTATTCATTCATGCTCGACAACAGTCCACTGATGAATGGAATATTATAACGTGATTCTGAATGAGATCTCGATAAGAGCTGCTACAACAGAATCTTCATGGTATTGGAGTCTAAACAATGCGAATACATAATTCTGTTCAGTAAGTGGGCATATATCAAAATGCAACGTTTTCTTTCCAGATTGTTAAATATATGTTAGATAAGAAACCTTGGCGCAACAAAAAATAAAATAGAAACATAAAATCCAACAGATTCAAATTGACTTTCCAAACACCATCAACTACCAGTGGCTCAGTGGGTATGGGGACATGCTACGAAGCCAACGGTCCCGGGTTCGATTCCCGGCGCAGGCTTTCGTTTATT
>JAUJYS010000537.1:0-22476 GCA_033995665.1 Melogona broelemanni
CCCTCACATAATCTCGATAGAGATTCGAGGGTGCAGTAATCCTGTAGGGCACTAGGCGCTACGGTGATTTATAAAAAAAAAAAATATGCCGCCTGCATTCGCATTGAAGAGGGGAGGGCGAAATTCGGATTGTTAGGCGCGTTTTTTTCCCCCCTGATCATTCCGCGATAAGACGTAGGCGTGACGCACAATACTGCTCACAATAGGTGACTCACCACACGTTTTCTTTAAAAGTATTGTACCTTAATAGTATTGGTATCTTAATAGTATGGTATCTTAATAGTATTGTAGAAGGAAATATAAATTATCAAACTACATGAAACTTTAAACGTAGAATTATAATTTGGTTTACATTACATTACAGTTACGGTACATTACAGTATAATGTGGTTTACATCTGTACATGTGGTGTAAATGAAAAAATAAATTATTAAACTATTTTATACTTTTAAAGTAGATGTTGCGATGGGTTCTTAATATCAAAACTATTAGGGTGTCTCGGGAAAATTTGTTTTCTTCCATTTTTTAATTGGTCAGAAAATCACAGGCACACAAATCACCGTAATTTACGTTGGATGACGACAATTAATGAAATTAAGGTAATTAAATTTGAGAAACTGATTGAATATATGCCAATGAGATGATACACCCTCATCAAGAGCAAAATTTTAGATGCCATAACTGGTTTTAGTTTATTTGTCCCACAAAATTTTATTACAAACTGTGTTCATGTGAATCGGATCAATTAAAAGAAATGAAAGAAAAATTTCTCTAGATTAAGTGTATTAAAAATACATTAACAAATGTATGTTTAATGCTTAAAGCACTTTTAAAACTTTTTTTCAATGTTTTTAATTGGATCGGCAATGCCTAAAGAAAATGTGTGGTGAGTCACCTATTGTGAGCAGTACTGTAATTGCTTGCAAATGATGGGTTACGCGAATAGACGAACGCGCCACACCGGTCGACTCGAGTGGAACGGATATGCAAGTCTAAATCTGACGTCTGTCCGGACGGCGCGAATCGGAAATCTGTCACCGGTTTTTCTCTAGCCGAAAACGACAAAGGCAATTTAGAGATCGAAATTTCGAAATTTCGAGTGCATTGAAGTGGGGCGAGGCCGCGACAATTCCGTCACCCACTTGAGTCGTTAAAACGCTTCATGCGTGTCAAATCGACGCACGAAACGTAAATTGTTCAAAGTAGACGACGGTTGCACGCAAACAAGCAACTGTCTTGAGAACAACCAACTAAAAGGCGAAACGTGCATTGTGCGGTCGTCGTAGCCCAGGCGGTGGAGCAGTCGCTCTTGGTTGGGCGATCCTGGGTTCGATTCCCGGCTCGGGCTCTCGTTTATATTTTTATTCCTGATTAGTGAATACCAAATAAAGGATATTCTGCAATATGTGGCTTCTTTACAAATAGTGCAAAAATAATAATTTTTAAACCATAAGAGTGTTTAGGCCCACGCGTGCAGTCGTAAGTGTTTTAAATTTTCTGCTCAAGTCGTCGTGTACTGTTAGATCAGTTGTTATTTACGGAACTGTAGTCAGCAATCGGCCAATCAAATCAGGGTGAGCTGAAGTTTGAACTGCGCTTGTTTCTGCATTTTGTTATGAATGCACTTGTTCTGTCTCCACCAAAGTAGGCACCCTGTATTCTTGACCTTCTACTGTCTATCCATCTCGCTATTCATCTCGTACATTCAAACACGAAAGTCTACGCTAAAGGTCTCAGACGACCTAAAGACAATTCTCCTGAGAACGTTTTGTCATTACTTTCTCAGAATTCCTCGGTGCACGTTTTTGGCTGTAGGCGTTCCAGCGCCTCTGTCTCCTGCGATTTCCACCTGCAATTCGCACATGTGCACTCTCAATAGAAAATAATTGTATACCCGATTGATGAAACGGTTCAAACTTAAACTCACAAATTTACCATCCTCAGTCACACTGTACAGACGCAATCTCACATTTTGTTGGGACTTAAAATAGACTGAATTTTTTATCCTGAAAGAGTTATATATATATATGCTTATAAATAAAATAATAAAAATTCTGCCCTTCTGGATTCTCATAACTTAGGTCAAGATCAACAGAACACAATTAAATTCAAAATTGAGAAAAACTGATTAAACGAAAATAAAATCAGCGATTTAAAGTCCGATAGTAAGACACTTGTATCTATTATCTATTTTTTCACTCACTACTATCTATTTAACTATTATTTTCACCACAATTAAATACGCACTAAAAATACGTATTTAATTGGCACGGCTGATTAGGCTGACGGAGTAACACTTGTCAAGACAATTGTAACGGCGGAGGCAAAATTGAAAAGCACCGCTGCCCTACAATTTGCCTCTTTATAGGGGGAGCTTTACTTTGCGCGCAGATTATTATTTACATGGTGTTACAGAAGTGCATACCATGCCATTTCAGTTTGCCGACTAATGCTGGATTTAAAGTGGATTTAAATCGAAAAATGTATCTGGAGCAAGAAACACAAAGCGAAAAAGTGTTTATGCAGGGTGTTCTTGTTTTTTCTTTGTTGAAAAAGTGCGTTCATTTGCATTGTCTCGAAAGGAACGCGATGTTTCCTTTGAACCTACTAATGCATTTAATCTTGTTTGCACCACCAATTGCAACGCATGGAATTATGGAATTCATTATGAAATGTTGCCAAAAGTTGACATATTGCTGATTCGAAGCCATTTGTACGAAATGCGATAAAATTAAATAGGTATCCATGATATGTTGACGCACATTCAAGGATTGTCATGGGTGTTATTTTTCGCAAAATTTGACTGAAATCAGATTCCATCCGATTTTATCTGATTTGCCTACTTCCTCCGAAAGATGGCGCCACCTGTTACGGCGATCGCGACTCTGATAGACCGCAGTCCCTGGGGAGTTTACGAACACAAAACACTTTCTCGTCGGCGACCAAATCTCCCAGGCGGAATTCTAAAAACTTTTCAAGCGTTTAGTTACGAGGGTGAAATATAGTGGGCCCGTCACTCGGACGCACAATTCATGCGACGAAGCGACAAGAAACTATTACTCTCTCTTTCCCCCTTCCTCCTCCCCCCCCCCGGTCACAATCTTTACGTCTCACCATTGTCCATTCTCAAAATAGACTTAACTAATATCGACTCGACGCTTTCAGTATATACAGAAGACATAAAATCCGATCGAGATGTAAAAGTAGGGCGGTGGTTGTGATGGTGGAATGGGGAGGGGGCGGAGGAGGAAGAATCCGTTGCTCGTCCGAATACGACGTTTATTTCACTTTGACAAACCTGTGTACTCATCATGACAGCATTGACGTGCTTCAACGACGTATTCGCGTCTCTTGTTTACTGAGACCAGCGTCTAAGCGCAGAGTTTTTTTTTACCAGTGGTAGAAGACTGTCATTGTCACGCACACATGCATGTTCAATGCATGTAGCTACAAAAAGTTTATTTTATTTAATAAATATTTATAAGTACGGTCGCCGTTGTTCAGTGGTAGAGCATCTGCTAGGTGTGCGGTGATCCCGGGTTCGATTCACGACTCTGGCTTTCGTTATTCGATCCCGAGGTACTGGTGAAAATTCGAGGCGATTAAAAATACAGGGTACTGAATCTTCTATTGCGTTATTCACTGCAGTGAATAAATAAATAAAATAATATATATTTATTTGTTCCTTTAAAAATAATAGACAAATTAAATTAATAATTGGGCCACAAAAATATTTTCAAAGGGAATGTAATGTAATTTGTGAAGGTGAAGGAGCACGCCGAAATGAATGTCGAGTTAATAGCGAATAATGTTTTTGAAAATTTAAATGCCTGATAGTGGAACACTATAATTCACTAGTTACATCTTGTTATAAAGAACAGTTACCTGCAGCTAGTTATAGACTGAAGGAATTAAATACATCGAAATATCCAGAATTAAAAATAATTAAAGCTTATTTGTCCGTGTTTCTCAAAGTGCAGTATACCAAATAATAAAATTAATACCAGAATATAGATTTTTTCAAAATGTGCATATAAATCACAAATGCTGTAATACAAATCCTTGTTCCTTTCTTTACGGAGGAACGACCTCGTTCCATTTTATACAGAGTGACGAGGAACGGAGGAACTTTTCAAAGGTACCACCCAACACTGTTCGACACAACACTGGTCGACACAACACTGGTCGACACAACACTGGTCGACACAACACTGGTACAACACGGTTACAACACTGCTCGTTGAATACTGTAAAAATTTACCTTCGGTAGCATTAACCGTTTCCATTCGCCCCCTCCCACCCATTGACACATATGTCAAAGTGGACAGCAGGTCTGCGGAGTAGGCCATTCTACAGTGTAACGCCTTATACGTGTCTCTCAGTCAGGGTCAATGGCAATATCAACGACACTTTGGGGAGATTGAATCATTTTACAATCAGGCCCTAAAATGTCGCCGCGACAATTTAAAGGCTTCGACTCGACGGCGTTTCCAACCTCGGCACCTTTAAATCGAGTCGTTGGCAACAGGCGCTTATTAGCGGGCCGCGAGGCACAGCGAGGTAGGCTGCGATCCCCAAATTTGCGTAACTTCGGCAGCACCCAGGTAACTGGGCCTCTTTGAAAATGATTGCAATTGTCTTTTTGACGTTGATATGTTTATAAATTTTTCTGATATTATAAACTTGCTCCACAAACTCTGATTCGACGGAATTGATGCAAAACCTAGGACGGAACCACAGTGTGCCAGGCCCGGCGCGAACGCCTTTCGCCTAACACATTTCGATTACACTTTAAACTCGTCATAGTCCAAAAGGTTTCGCGACTGACAGCGGTGCGGCGGTCTCCCGGTGCGGGCTCTCCGATTCTCTTCGATTCCCGGTGCGGGCTCTCGTTTATTCGATCCCGGGCACTTGTGAACATGTAATTCTCTGACATTGCCTAAGCAATACGAGGGAACAGATTCTCAATCTTCTTTAGTGATATTTTTTGCAGTGATTGTAAATTTAAAAAGTCGGACAAGTACCGGTAGAAACAAATGCATAAAGTTTTAAACGCAAGGTATTTTTCAAGTAGAAGAACTTTATTTTAATTTATTCATCAGTCTAATGTTTAATTAAATATACGAGTTAATCTGTCTTGACGTGCTTACGTACCTTTTTAATTTAAAACGTACGAGTACGAGGTAATTATTTTCAAACATTATTTTCACTCTTCGAGTGATTTACGACTGAATAAACACGACAAAGTTTTCGGGCTAATGAATTCTCACTCATACCTTAAATTTAATTACCAATTGATTCATTAAATAATTGTGTAACATAAATCTAAATGACTAATATTTTTTATTACATTCACAACTGGGCATGAAATTAATTTCCTTTTTTAATTGCAACATTGCTATGGGAATAAATAACCGGAATTTTTTCTTGTGCTGAGTAAATGACAACATAAATTTGAACAACCCCAACTAACAATGAGGAGACACCATTGACAGTTTACAAATGGCGGCAACCACTGATTAATTTATGAGCGAGTTGTCGCAGACCAGTTGGTAATGTTGTAACAAGCTTCTGGGCGGTGGTCTCGGGTTTAATTTTTTGAAAATTTGAACCCACAAGCAGCCCCTTATGAGGGCCTATGGCGGGAGTCGAAAGACCAATAACAAATAGTCCTATTAAAACAGGCGTACCAACTGGGGCTCTGTAAGACAGTGAAATAGGAATTTAAGTAGGCGTCAGACTTACAAGGTAACTCAATAACCATTCTAGTGTGGATTTTGTGTATATTTTGGCATTTTGGCATATGGTTGTGAATGGTAGGCCAACACGCTAACCATTACACCACACGTCACAACAATTGGCTCATAATCTTCAACAGTTGACTGCGCCATGTTGGATCCTACCTTGAATAGACATTGACCCGGGGTGCTACTTGAACACACGCACCTGCTGCAACTATAGACTGGTGGGCCGCGCGGTCTCTCCTTTCTCCGCGGTGCCACCAGGTTGCCAGCGCACCGGTCGCCAATCATGAATAACGCATGTCGACGTCCGCGGCTGATACGGGGCACCGGAGCGGCCCAAATTTTATGGGCGCGCCGCGACATCGTCTCTGATGAGCGGCGTCTACACTATAAAATGGTTGGCACCACCCCGCGAGCACGCGCGCCGCACCCCACCCCCACCTTATCTATATGGAGACGAACGTCGTCTTTTAGTGCGGCTAAACGTCCGACGGAAACGGTCACTTCACTCTCGGAACCCTTCAAGATGTCGTTGATGGAGGGGTCCGACCAGGGGTGCTTCTGTTTTTGGGTGGCGTACTGGGCGGAGCTCAGCGTTTTAGTCAACTGTTCACATTCTCAACAATACTATGTGCGATGTCTAGGACGATAAATCTAAGACGAATTTGTTATCCTGGGCCATAAAGGATAAAAAAAACGGCCCCATATGATTTCAACGTGTTTTATTAAAAACCGTGTGATCATATCTTTTGATACAAAATTTGTAGTAAAAATATTATACACACTGTGTACATCGGTGGTAATTGCAATTATCAACTTGCGTTTCAAATTATAAACAGTTTTACGGTGCTGCATAATGGAGTGCTGTTCCTTCTTTACGAATTGATCAAGTTTCGACTCCTCGTGGCTTTTTCCGTGGGATTCTGAAACAAAAGTGATGCATTTTCTGCATCGCGATACATTTCAAAATTAAACAATTTTTGTTTACCGAATTTTACAGAAACATTGGCGAAGGCAAAAAAGTTAGTTTTCCCGTAATGTTGAAATGTACCGCAAACATTGATTGTTTTTTTATTGACTCTTCATTTCTTAAATGCTAGAGTTTTACCTGACTCAGTTCGGCTTTATTCTAGGCGCTGTCCCGGAACTCATTTTCCTGACTCTGTTCACCTTCTTTGCACAAAGGTATACGAATATGTCGTTGTCTTGTGATATTCTGATTATTTTGGAATTGTTTGTTAATAAGGCTTATCCACGTCTACAAGCTACAGTACCTGGCAATTTGAATTTGCTTCAATTTGAAAATGTTGTTTGTTAAAAGTCTAGCACTATCTACTTCATTATTTTCTTTTATATATATTTTTTCCCCTATATATAATGTATTTATGCTATTTAAATTCAATTTTAGAATTAGATTTTTCAACAGTAGTTATTTGTTATACAAATTGCTATTACATTCCGCGAATTGACATTTTGTCCAAGTTGTAATGACATTTTGTTTCCAAGTTTTATGCATCTATTTTTACTGTTTCGATAAACTGAATAAAACCAAATGAAAAATTGACAACGTTCAATTCAAATGTTTACTCAATCTAGTGTTCTCATTTTACACGCGTGGTCGGTGAGCATGGGCAGTTGCCCTTGCGGCCACCCCCGCCTCCAAACTAGTCAAAACTGATCGCACGTTTTCCCGGTAAACCCATCATCTATCCATCATCGTTCGGGAGCTCGAGCACGCTTTTGACTGATTGCCGTTGCTCGAAATTACGAACAAAGAATGGACACCTCTTTACTTACTGGACCTCGTTTTATTAAGGCGGCAGCCCGCTATATACAGGTACGACTAATACCGTGTGCTGCGGATCGCGTAATCACCCTTTTCGAATTCAATGTGTAGAGCAATAATGCACTTGACCCCACGCGACATCGATAAAAGAGCTAGGAGGGGAAAAACGATTATTTACGTAACTTCTGATGGAACTGCATCCTCTTGAGAGCATTCTTTCTGGGTATGTAGCAGGCCTGGTATACGATGTTTTCAAGTATCTGTACTTGATCATGGCCCAATATAGCTACAAAATATACCTAAATTACCTGTAAACTTCCATTTATTTTAAATACCCAATGGTGATTACATTATATTTTATTTTTATTACTATTTTATTATTTTTTACTTTGATATTTTACATTTATAATTAAAATATATAAACAGAAATAAATAAATAAATAAACTACTACATTACATAATTATATTTAAAATAAATGAGAGTTTATTGGTTATTCATCTTTTTTTAATCACAGAATTTACTGCTGCATAGAACCTTAAAATCCTGGCTCCATGCGTAATGCTCATAAAGCCACAAAATCAATGCTTCATGGAGCCACAAAATCACTACTTCGTGGAGCCACAAATTCATTGCAAATAATCGGGACAGTAAAGGTCGCTAGAAAAATTAATTTCAAAGAAACCTGCCATCGTTTGCCAAATGACAAAGTGAACGCTGCGGCGTCGCTATCTAGTGTAAATGCAAATATTTCGTACAAAATATGATTTCTTTTCGTACAGTAAAGGCCGGTTGCTACAAAAAATTGATTTCTAGGAAACCCGCCGTAGTTTCCCGAATATCAAAGTGAACACCACCTAGTGTCAAAGTCCATCACCTCACCTATAAATAATGTAAGCAGTGGTACAATATGGTTTTGCAAATGGCGTAGTAATACTTTAATGACGCGACGAAATCGCCACTTTCAAATATATTACCTTTAAGCTGACTAGCGCCAACTTATTTTACGACACCAGCCTATTGTTGAATTCATGATTTCTAATAAATGCGAATAAATTGCGCAACGCGGTACAGTGGTGCTATCGAGCTTTCGTATTAACTTCGGATCGGTCATATATACAGTAACGTGTACTGATGGGAGCAGGGAGGAGTTTAATATAAAACGAAATGCACACAATATACGATATATTGGCTACGTAGCCAATCTTTGGATTATTATTATGTGCGTGTAACTGCTGGTGTGACCTTACATTAAAGTAGAACTGGATGGCCAACAGTCATTCGAAGTAATAAATTTGCAAGGCAAATTTGACTTAATGTTTGCGCGATATAGGATAATCATCTCAGATACAGGGGTGGACAAATTAATGAAAACAGCTATATAAGGTGCACCAACAGATCTATTTCCATTATTTTGTCGAACCCCTGTGTAATTCCACAGTATGTACGAGTAAGAACACAAAAAAATAAAAATGTTGAGACGTACACGTACATTGAAAATCGTCGAACCGAGCGTGTAAGAAACGATGAACGAGATTGTAAAATTAGATACGAAGTCTTGTTGAAGTGGTTAAATATGATAATTGCGCAGCTTAAGTTGTGGAAGTAGACCTAAAACACAGTTAGTTTCGGCCCGTGTAGTGTACAATTTTTTTTTTAATTTTTCAGTTACTCCGTTGAAGAAATGAACCAGTTAAATATGCCGATTTGTGGACACAGATTAAAATCTTTAGCAATTTCCGTTTGATACTGTAAAATTGTTCCGCTGTCGACACACTTTTGTATTTGTATACAATTTGAAAGTCATGTCAAAAGGAACTCTGAACACAGAAAAGGAACCTTTGTTTTAGTTTCTAAAAATCAAATCTAAATCGTTTCTAACGTTCTTTCCAAGAAAAGGGAACCTTGGCGTTACTAAATTTTAAAAAAAAAACGGAAGACAGCTAGAAACCGAACTTTTCACTTCCGTTTCTACCTAAAATAATGAGGAATTAAGTTTTCTCCGAAATAGTTCTCACTGCAAATAGTTTCGTATAGAACACACACAAATAAATTATGCTCTGGAAATATAAGGATATTAGCTCAGGCCAACAAAAAATTACTTCTATTTCCTGCCCACACAGCCCCACTGAAGCCACATAGTTTTATTTCCGGTGCTGGTAATAATATCAACCATAATCACAAAGATAGTCGTTCATGCGCAGCTGAAACGATGTGTACCCGCGCAAGCGTATTTTCTTTTTTTCAAGACGACTAAACTTGAGGTTCGTATACATGCAACCAATTGTCCAAAAACCCATGGACACAACCATCTTCATCTACATGTATGCGTTTGGATCGCCAACTCTTCATTTCCAGGAAAGTGGGTTTCCTGTTAATTAAACTTTACCACTCTAAAGAAGTGCGAGTTTGCTCATTTTTTGTGCCTAGCTATCTCCCGCAATATTTGTAGCTCCTTTGGATAATAAAGCTGCGTGTAAAGTACGCTGTATAAAGAAAGGTGATGCCAATAAGCGAGAAAATTGCTTGTCCATTCATACCTGTGCATGACCCTCTTAAGACCCTCGTTTCCCAAACTGTGAAATTATTCCAGCCCAGAGAGCCCCGCGGTCATATCCCAGGAGCTCCGCGGTCACTCCTGGAAAATAAAATAAATAATAAAACACCCTTGACTTGAATCCGAGCGTCATTAACTTGTATTAAATGGGGCTCCGCAATAATTATTTTTGGCTCTTAGGAACTAAGGTGAACACCTTAGTCCCTAAGAGCCAAAAAAAATAATCGAAGATGTTCTAATTAAAAACTTTCTATTAATATGACTTGAGCGTTGATTGTCTGTCTGTATTTTGTGTTCAAAGAGATAACCAAAGAGATAAGCGACAATTTTCTAAGCTTTCATCTCTATTTACGTACTTTTCACGTGCAGTTAGGTATTCGTTTTTCGATTGCTTTGCACAATTCGCTTCAAAATTAAAATTGATAATGCCATTAGTAACGTCATAGTGGCTCATTTGCCCTTTTCACGTGCAGTTAGGCATTCGTTTTTGGGTTGCGTTGCACAATTCGCTTCAAAATTAAAATTGATAACGCCATCAGTGACGTCATAGTGGCTCATATGCCCTAATCGTTCTGACATTTTTTAAGCTAGTGGTCGCGAGTTCAAATCCCTGCAATCACTATTTTTTCTTTTGTTTTTTGTCAGCATCTCCTTAATGAGAGGTTTTCTTTTTCCGAAAAACGAAGTTTTTTGCCTTTACTTGTTTTAAAACCTTTTATTATTAAAAAACAATAAAAAACATTTAGCTTTGCATGAAACTTGATTGTCTGTTTGCATGAAACTTGATTGTCTGTTTGCATGAAACTTGATTGTCTGTTTGCATGAAACTTGAATTGAGATCATGCTTAACCAAAACTTGAATTGAGATCATGCTTAACCAAAACTTCCACACGTCATAGAGAGCTGAAATTTTGTGTGTAGCTCTGTCTCTTGGAACAGTTTAATCCATAAAATTTTAGAAAAAATGTGAACGATATTTAAGTAAAATTTTGCATACAATTTTGAAAACTTTTTGAAACTATTTTTTTCGGAGATCTTTGTCGGGAATTGAACCCCTGATCACGGGGCATGTTAGGCAAACACTCATGTATTATCAACCACGAAAGGTTTATCGGGTTATAGGAGGCAGGAAAACTAAACCGGAGAAAAAGGTAAAAAAAAAAATAAGCTTCTTTGCCTGGTGTACATTTGTCTGCGCGACGATAAAACTGCTGCGCTAGATACTTTGACTTGAACATTTCGCCTTCTGAGATCATCCGCGTGCACTTGGAGCACGCGCCGGCTGTGGTATGTAAACAGAGCGATGTTTCCGCTGTTCCATTATGACGCAAAGCGGCGCACCGGACGTTTATTACAGTTCGGACGGCTTTTTTTAAATATTTTTAATCGAAAGGACGGCAAAGGAACGGAAAAGTTCGAGGTCCCTTTTCAAAGGAAACTATTAACGGCCAGGTCCCTTTTGAAAAAAGAAATAGGAACGGCCAGGTTACTTTTGATTTATGTAGGAACTGAAACGGGAATTGGTTCCTTTTGTCACGGGAGGAACGGGAACTGGAACGGGGTCCTTTTCAAATGGAACGAACCAAACGCTGTGATCAAATAAAGACCGATAAAGATGTTTCAAATATTAAAGCTTTGCGGTCATGCGCTATCCTAAAAATTAACTCGTATATTTGAGAAGCATTGGAACTACCCCTGGGTCTTAGAAATATATGGTTTCTTGTTCTTTGGATTGCCCAAACGTTGGGGGAAATGGAGGCAAAAACGGAAATTGGAACATAAAAGAACCCTGCGTGCTCCATTATAAGTGAAAAGCATCAGTCATAGACCACACATGTAGCATCAGTAGGTTCTCGGAGAGTTTACTGCGACTAGTTCAAGAATACCAAGTACGTGTACGTACGTAATATTACTGCGGCTGATTATCATGCGTTTCTTGCTAGAGTCGGTTATTTGAACCGAAATGCATTTTAAACCCAGTGTTGATCACGAAAATAACGGTTGATGAGTTTGCGTGTGACCTGACAGTTGCAGGATTACACACACGAATTTGACGTGCTTAATCCTGTCATCCGACTTAACAGAGCGTCTGCGCATTTCAATATTACAACACACTGCTATCGAAAACTGCTATCCTTGACGCGAGGGTGCGCTACAATCGCCAGTACCATCCATTAAAATGGGTCTGGTAGGGGTTGTGATCAAATGAAGGATTTCCCTCAACGTTGACAAGATCGGCAAACGCGGAACATTTGACGCTCGCTACGAGCTTCGATTTGGCTCGCGAGCAAAAGATTCATATATGGAAATGGTTCGCCATTTCGAACAGAAAAAAACAAAAACCATTATGTTCATAAACATTATAATTCAGCCGTAAGTTGATTCCATACCAATTTAATAATATTTTGAAAAGGTACAATTAAATAAGTAGGAGAAAAGCTTTTTGTTTTAGAAAACACACTCAGTACAATTGCGATTTTACGGTGACATTTCTAGGAGTTCCTTTTTTAAGCCCGCCTTGTATTTTATTTCCATTGGAAATTGTAGCTGTGGACACTCTAGTGGTTTTAAGCTGGTGAAACGAGTTAGTTGTAAATCATGTTCGACAAACCAACTCTTTTTCTCCTATTATTTATCAGATGGCTGGTGGGGCTAAAGCGACTGGTTTTCTTTGAAATGGCTTGTGATGGGACGCCGGCTGTCCAACTGCATCCAAACCAATTGGAACCGGTGGTAAGTTAATACAATGGATTTTTTTTTATTTATTACGTCGTGACAAACACATTTTTCTTCCTCAAATGTTGGAAATGGGCGTTGCATAAATTGTGGCGGGGCGTTTGCATTTCCCAACCCCGTTTTAAAATCACAATTCTAAACACAATTTATCATCGAGAGGAGAAAAGCCTTTCGGTCTCAGATGCCATCCTCGAGCTCGTGTGACATATAAATGATATATTAGGGTAACAATCTACAGGCTGTTTTGGCAACGCAACCTACTACTCTGGATATGGGATTCAGTATCTGCAGCAGGATTCTGGGAAATGTTGAATTAGCTGCAAAGATTTGCGCACTTATCCTATGCTATGTATGTTATTTTGTTTTTGTGGTGTTTCGTGGCAGAGGTGGGTAGGAACGGAATGGGTTTCTTTCTGAGGAACTTTGGAGTGCATAGGTTTCTCTTTCTAGGAAGGAACGCTTGGAATGGTTTCGTCCCTTTTATCAGGAACTGGAATAGTTGTTCATTCTACTATGTGCAATAACAATTAAAGAACAACGACCATAAAGTCCAGGCAAGCATGGGAGCAAAAACGACTGAGTTGGGGAGATTTATTCTCATTAAGTAACTGTACATCGCAGAAATATCAAAACATACCCTTTGCAAGGTAGGAACGCTTGGAATGCTTTCGTTCCTTTTTTCAGGAACAACTGTTCTGGAACAGTTATTGTTTGTAACTGAACTGGAACAGTTGTTATTTGTACGGTAAAGGTCTATTTCGTTTGCAGAACGACACGATCTGTATTTTGCAAGGGTCTTTACTGATTTTTCTGCTTTGTGCTATGAATCTCGCCAACTCAGTCGTCTCCACCCACCGTCTGTCCTGGGCTTTACCGTTGATTTTTCATTCCAGACGACATTTTGTAACGGTATAATGATCTGTTTCACGAATGATGTTAAGGCACATGCTTGTTATAATTTATGGTAGATTTATGTATACCTCGCGTTCGCAGTATGTGCAGTATGTTAATAATTAATACATGCATTTATACATTTAAAATTTTACCTCATAACATTAAAAAATATTGGTAAAAAAATATTTACGCTTACGGGATATGAATCCTCATGATCCAATTTACAAAAAATCTCATCTAATTTAAGGATAGTATTGGTCAACAAGTAATACGTAAATTATTTTAATCTTGCTAAAGCGGAGAGGTGGTAGTTCTCGAGGCTATGCATGGGTTTAAATAAAGTGGCCTGTTGCCATCTTAAGCCATTTGCGCTTGCCAAGACATTTCCTGGAGTCTCTCGCAAACGAGAACATTCTCCATTAGTGAACCGCAAGTTGTTGACAAGTTATCAGTTCGCTTAGGGCTTAACCGTATTTGCTTCGATGTTAATGGATTATTGTGATAGGTCTGCGACTCTATTTATGGAGACATTTCTGAGTAGCTCTGGGCTATTTGGGTGAACATTACTTATTTATTAATATCATTTGCTCATTAAATTGGGCGAGTAGTGTATCATAAGATTAGATACACGATCCTACATGAACTGGGCATGCGTCACAATAACTAGACTTTTCTAAATGACACAGTTTCCTAACTGCAAAGCCGTTATATGGTATTTACAATTGAGAGATTTGCTCGCCTATCTTTACTTCGTGATCTAAGAAGGGTTGAGCGTTTTGAAAATGTTCAGTGATGATGAGGTTTATATCGCTATACGCCCGTTGTTATATTCGTGCAATAGATGGCGCTTGTACAGAATGAATGTTGCGAGATTGTAATCTAAACGTTTCTCAGCAGAGACGCTGATAGCGTGAGAGCGTCGTCGTTGCAGTGTTAGATAAACAACAATAAATATATTCAGATATATAAATATACTCAGATTATTTTATGTTGCAGTGTTAGGTTTGTTCCTTTAAAAAAAAAAACAAAAAACGATTCCAGTTTCCGTTCCTCTAATGAAAAAAACGAAAGAACCAAAACCAGATTCCTCATGAAAAAAGGAAATCTGTATACGGAAAAGGAACCTTAGTTCCAGCTTACAATTTACCAGTATTGGGTTCGTTCCTTTTGAAAAGGAACCAGTTCCCGTTCCCGTTCCTTTTTTTTCGCTTTACCGCTTTGAACCTCTTTGTCGCCGCATCTTTCCTTCGAACCTAGCCACCTTCTCATCATGTCCGCTCTATCCGCCGTGCGTCTTATTTTAGGCCTTTTCCCCTGCGGACTACAGTCAGATTTTGACGTTACGGAACTTTTCCGTTCCGTTGCGGCCCAACACTACAAGTTGGTGCCGCAAGTCAAGCTGTCTCGACGTCTATCTGTCGCCGCTCGATTTGCTCCACCTTTTGCCCCCTTATACATTTTGCGCCCTCGACATGCTGCGACAACTGAAAATACTGCGACACATAATGCATATCTTGATCCCTCAAGGTGCTAATTATACGGTAAATTTCAAAATGCGAGGCTCGGTTGGAGTTGGCCCGCGCAAAGTTTGTATATCGGGGATAATTTATCATTTTTTCCCCACCGCCCCGCCTTATGTTTCCAAATCGATCATGCTCAAGTTGCTACCGTACCGCACAACAAGGATACAGTGACGGTGCTGCGATATTTCGTTCGCGGGAGGCGGGTGCTGTACTTTGTGGCGTCTAAAATGGAGTAACCTGTAGCGACTAATTTCCGTCCAACAATTTTTAAAGTCATTTCTGGTGGCTGCTAAAGGAAATTTCTGGCGCCGGCGAAATTATGAAAGTCTCGGATCAGGAATTGAATGGTTGAATTGTACATTAGACGAACACGCTACCCATTAAGCCATGCGGTATCTCTGTTTTGGCTCTGTACGTGGCGAATCCCTGGCATTTTCGACCGATAAAGGCGCTGCCTCAAGTCGTAAAGATCATTGCATTCTCTATCAATTCGTTCGGTCGTCATTGCCCAGTAGTAGTCTGTGGTGCAGCGATTCTGGGTTCGATTCCCGGCTCGAGCTTGGATTCTCGTTCATTCGATCACAGCGTACTAGTGAAAATGTGCCTCTTCACAAAAGGATACAGAATCGTCTGTTGTGATATTCGCTAGTGATTGGCAATCATTGATTGTAAAATAAAAACAACAAGAAGCAAACAGAAAACCGTGAGTGATTTTAAACATGCGTTAATTCTACTTTCACATGATCACGGATTAGATGATATGCCCGATCGCAAAATGCGATTCGAGGCTATTCCTCGATCGTAACAAGGGGTGTGAGGAGCGGGATAATAGACACAAGTTTAAATTTGTTCTCCATATCGCAAACATTATTTTTTTTAATGGGGAAATTCACAATGGTGAATATCACTACAGTAGATACTGTAACCCCCGGATTGCTTAAGCAATGTTGTGACAGTGAGAAGGACAAGTTTTCACCAACTCTATAAACGAGAGTCCGCGCCGGGATTCGTACCCGGAACCGCCGCAGCGAAGTCGGTTGCCTTACCAACTGGGCTAGACGGATCGCATTTTATACGTACGTACGATAATTCGCCGGACTTTGTTAGTATTCCTTTCCGGCGCTGTACCGGAAAGACGTCCTTATTCGTTGACGTCCTAGACGCCGCATTACGCATTCCCACGTGACTGTATCCAAGTCGCCTCCATTACCAGCGCGTGAGCATCGGGATGAAGACGAAACAGATACGACAGACGCACACACCTCTACCAAGTTGGCAAGCGTACTCGCGCACAGGGAGCTCGCTCGCCGTTTCGTCGCATCTTTGGTGGCGGTGATGGTGTTTGCATCGGTGGCGCTGCGCATTTCCAGCACACCACCAGGTCCTGCAGACCGGTTGGCATCCTAGCTAAGAAGTAGTAGCTCTTTCCTTCGCTCTGCTAGTCTCCTCCGAAGAGGGGAATACGATTTCCAACGCGGTTCTAACCCCAAGCGGGTGGCGCCGAAACCAAACTCGAGAGCCCGCGTCACCGCAGCATCTCTTGCCGCTAAACTTGCCGTCTGGCGCGGCTAGAACTTTTTCTGCTCGCGGAGTGCAGAAATTCGCGGGACGTTTGACTCGGCTGGCGAATTATTTGTTAATTGGTGTCTGCAGTTATCTGTAATTTTATGGGCAATGAATTAATACTTGATCGTTCTTCTCCCTCCGTGGGAATCGAAAAATAAAAAATAGAAAAGCCGGCCGATAATTTCGGCGCTGCTTTCTAGTTGTAAGTCTCCGCGGCTATCCTCGCGTCAGCTGTTGTTAAACAAATTGGGGACTTGCTTTTTTGACACGCTGTGACAAGGAACGATTATTGTCTCTCGCTAGGCTCTGGTCGTTGTTTAATTGGTAATTGTGCGGGGTTTCCGGTGTTTCTCGTTTTTTATTGGCCGTTATTACGTCACATAGAGTCGCGGCTGTATCGGCGACCTCGGCTAACTAAGCGCTTTGTTGTTAAGTGCCGACTAGCTCAGCGCTGACTTTAGTGAATTCGTTCGCGTTGTCATTTTTTCGTTTGTAAACGGCGTCGCTGGCGACTCTGAATCGTCGAATCATCTTGTCCCGTCCCGGAGAAAATCGTTCAGTGGTTGTGCGCCCAAATATTTCTTCGGCAAACCTTTTTGACAATTTGATGGCGATTTAATTCATCCTTAAGAAATTACATTTTTGACTTCGAAAAACCGCGTGATCGAAAGCCAACGCGTTTTCAAAGATAAACAGTATGGACATGAATTGGAACGCTTCGAAAATAACTTTTATTTTTAAAAATACGCTGTGGCGCAAGACATTTATAACGCAAAGCGATTAGCGAACGACGTTTAGGCGAGAAATTAATTCTGCCCGGTCCAATAGGGTTCGACGAATTTGTGACGGCAAAATCGGCCATGTACGCGAACGTAAAGCGGTATTCATTCGAAAGAACAAACGGCGGCTACACCGGCACACATTTTTGCGTATCGCTACTATAAACGGCTCATACTAATCCGGTTTTTATTGGCCGATACAAGGTTTCCGCCGGGCGGTCCAAAGTGCGCCCAAGTGCATCGAAAATTCGTCGGAACTGAACTCAGTTCGGCCAACGGCTCTTCCGTTACAACGTCACTGGATCGTGCTCAATCGGCTTCCAATGATCTAGACGTTCTTATTGCTTCGTCCATATTGCCAAACCGACCTTTCTCCGCCGGAAGTAATTTGCTGGTGTTCGAGATCCTTTTGTGATGGTGGTTGTGGTCGATCGTTAGATCGCCTACGAACATTGCGATGTTTTTTTCTGCTGTTGGAGATTTTTGATGCGATGGACGATCGTTTGGACAAATTGCGCTAATATCTACGAACGTGGACGTACTTGTCGTCAGTGAAGGACGGCGAAGAATCCCGTCGTAATTAGGTCGTTTCTGGCGTGTTGCGACGAAAACACACTTTGGCGTTGAACCGGGAAAATCGAAATCTGCTGGCGAGCAGTTCTACAAATAATTAATAGTGTGTGACGTCTAGTTCTGGTGTCTAGTCAGAGTTTTTGTCTGCGCTGTTCCGGAACTCACGGCTCTTTGTTCGTAGAAGTTATTCATTAACCGAAATATTGTGAAATAGTTTCGATACCGGAACCATTAGAAGAACTTTACCTTGCCAATCGTTAGTAAAGACGACACGAAGATAAAAGGACCAACGTTCTCCAAAGTTTTATTCCTTCGATTACATATTCAAGACGTCCGTGTTAAGTGTACATCAACAGTGTCATTTCATCAAGTGTGGTATTTTTATGCCATCTGTTTCGGTTGAATGACTGAGGAGAAAGAAAATAACGTGAAACCAAATGACTCGCTGATATTCTAAACCAACGTTCGCATTTAAGATTGTCGAAGTTTGTCACCTGTTTCATCTCAAATGTCAGCGCGAATTGTCAGCGTGACGAGATGTTTTCTGTCTGATGTTGGCTATAGTCATCCACTGGTCAATTCCGCGTAAAGTGAACAGAACCTAGTGCGGCGTTCAGTGACTGATTATCTGCCAGGTGGTTGAAGGGCGACCTCGATCTTTGACGTTAGCTGACGCCAACGCCGACGTCGTCTGTTTTCTGTCTGATGTTGGCCATTGTCATCCACTCGTCCACTCCGCTTGGTATTGTACGTAAAGTCAACAGCACCTAGTGCGGTGTTCAGTGACCGATTGCCAGGTGGTTGAAGGGCGACCCCGATCTTTGACATTGACCGACGCCGTCGTCGTTAACGTCATGTCGAACACGACCACGAACTCCTGCGCGGAGCAGACCAATCTAAACAATTTCACGACCCAGTGTTCCTACACGGATGACTGGGTGTTTATGGACGACCCCAACGACATGCTGAAGCCCTGGAAGACCAACTCCGAGTTCGTGCCCATCGTGGTAACACACTCGATTACCTTCCTGGTCGGGGCCGTCGGCAACATTATCATCGTCACCACCATGACGAGAGAAAAGACCAAGAACGCCACCAGGTATTTTTTTTTGTTTGACTGAGCAAACCCCATTTTTAAATGTCGGTTTTCAAAACTGTCCACTCTCAAGCACATTTGTGAGTTAGCGATTTAACTATTATGCATACTTTTTTTGCTTATTTCTTCTCTGTTAAATGGACCCGAGGAGATGGCGCACGAGACAGAGAAGGACTGAGTGTTTCTAAAAAATTCTTACCACTTCATACTTACTCATAGTTTTTTAATATTTTATGAACTCGTTTGAAATTATTTTTTAAAATAGTGTACGTACATACGAACAATTTGGCAATTTCGTTTTGTACAAAAACTGTAAACTATAACAAAAAAGAAAAATTAAAAAAATTAAGCGCTGAAAGGGTTAACATCATCCGGAAAGCATGCCAACACACATCAACTACACTGTAAATAGCGTCTGGAATTCTTTGATATTTCGTTTTATGAGAGAACAATGGTAAAACCCAGGACAGTCTGGGGCAACGACGACGTGAATTGGCTAGACTCAAATAAATTGCACAAGGCAAAAAATTAGCTCAACAATTTGTTGTGTTCGCAAATTGTTAAGCTAATTTTTTGACTGTCCTGGGTTTTACCATTGTTCTCTCATTTTATCCTGACGATGACATTGAATTCGTATATTTTTCTGCTTTTCGACTGAACTTACGGTTATACCGTTTGTCATCGCTAGTAGGATTATATACCCTCTCATTTCGTTTTATGTTCAAAATGTCTACTTGCGTTTTCACACACTGGCTCGAAGATGCCCGCGCCATTTGGCGACTGACTCAAACGCGTTGATGTCTACTTCACGCGGAAATTGGCAATTTGTGAAAATGTTATTTGTCGATTTTCTGACAAAATGTCATATCACTTTAGTCTGATAGTGATGTAGTGGAGACATTTTCGTCCTTGAAGAGATTGAAATTGACAAGGCCTTCAGGGTATATAGGCGCAACAGCTGTCTGTTTACGAAACGTAAGACCTTGTTGGTATCTGTTTGTTGCGTTGCGTGCACTTTCTTGAAACATTTCGGATCAGAAATTCATATTTTCTTCAAAATAATTTGCTATGAAAATTGTAATTAACTAATTATGCTCGATTGTCTTTAACCAGATCAATGTTGTCAGTGCACAATGCGCTCAGTGCACCATGTTCACAATGACCCATCAGTCGATTCGCTTGACGGCGTTCCTCAGAATTTGAAATGTCTGTCTTGTTCAAAAGATGCTGCACTGAATAATACATAGACACTGATAGTACAGTTTTGTCCGAACAATAACATTTTTTAGCATCACAATTTTAATACTGCCTCAAAATGTTTCATAACACAGTGGTTTTGGCTGAATATCATTTTGATCTCATGCTTTTTTTGCATGCTGATTCAGTGATTCTGTAGATAACCATATTGGAGCACTGCCATATTGCAGCAGCACGACTAGTCTACCGCAATTAAAATCTGCATGAGCCGCTATTAGGGTCATTCGCATTCCTTTTCAAGAACCACTTTGTTTGTAAATTTACCTATCCTTTCATATTGCAATTCCGTAATTCCGCAATTCCGTACATGAAATATAATTTAATTGTCTACTTTTCTACATAGTCGCCATTGCCATTGGTGCATTTTTGATTTTTTTCTTAGTACATTTTTTTAACCACAATCGTAGAAATTGTTTTGTTGAATACCAATCCAATGACAAACTTCATTTTTGACTTTCACGATAATTTTTGGAACTGTTGCTGTAAACTTGAACTGCTAACAGAACCTGAATGGTATTACTAACATTACCGTATGACAAAACCAGTTTCCAAAACCATGTTTCGAATTGAAACACGACGATCATTCTTAATGACGTCGTCAATGTCGCCAATCTGCTATGCGAAAAACTTGGTGCGAAAAAAATAAATAAATGTATCAACAGCGACACGAGGGGCATACAACCTGTAGTGATTACTCCTGTAGTGGCACAACAGTTAAAAAAACTAAATGGACAAATAAATTCTCTTTCTGGTGCATATTGACGATTTTTTCTGAGACGTTCGGTTCAAAAGATGAAAAAATTGACGTAATTACTTTTGGATCTTCCCACGTACATGCATATCGCGTTTTAGAATTTACCATCTGCAGAATGTCCACAGCTGTATCTCACTTCTTCTCCTGTTTGTTTTTGAATCGCAAAAGTCAATTTGCCCAACAGACATTAGCAGAATTAAATGTCAGCACTTTTTTCATCGTATAAAAGCTTTCGTCATATAAAACATTTTAGACACTAAGTTAGTCTGCATGCATTCAAACCGACAAACAAATACAAAGAAAATGCTCAAGATCTCAAAAAGATGAATAAGTAAAAATAATGGTTTGTTATGAAAATGCATAGAGTCGAGCAATATTAACAAATCGAATCAGATAACTAGTCATGAGCAAATTGCAGTCATACATTTTTGATATGCTGCTTTAAAAAAAAAGTTTTTCAAGAAAACAGCAAATCGTACAGTTTTCACTTATGGCATTCATAACATTCACCGATTGCTTCCGGTCGTAAGCAATCGGCTAATGTGCTTAAGTTTCTGCTATTCCCTTAATAATGTCCTTATCCGATAGAGAGGGGAAATAAAAAATCGGCAAATAATATATAAAAATATGGTGCGCCGTCTATTGACAAATATCGTCAGTTTTGATGCTTGCGCGCATGACCGATACCGATGATATTTTAGTTCTGCATGCATTTCCACAAACTAGTTTAGTCGTTAGTTGACCGAAGTTCAATGTCAAGAAGAAATAGTTGACGATGTTTGGCAGTCTGGGGCAGAAGATCTAAACAATTAATTGTTACAGCCTAGGAGAGGATAGGGATATGGAATGGCAGCTGGTAACCGGTGCCTTGGGCACTGCACCAGAAATTGTTTTTCTTTTTCGTCAAGAAAACAACATACTAAAAAAAAACTGTCCACAAAAGTAGACACATAGAGTTATGGCATATTGTAGACAACTCATGTTTATAAAATTGCAAGATTAAAAAAAAAAAAAATTGAGACGAGCTGAGCCTGGTGTCCGCAAGGTAAAAATAAAGTTTTCTCCCCGCGTGTCAACTCATGGTTAATCTCATGTGCTGGGATTCACAGGTAAGACAAAATCTGGTAGCAACTGTAGTTCATAAATTTCCCCACAGGGTCAGTGGCTCCGCGATTCACATTCAATTTGTATTACGAATCGCAGCGCCATTGTC
>JAUJYS010000538.1:0-22474 GCA_033995665.1 Melogona broelemanni
ACCGTAGGCTCATGAGCCATCGGTTAGTACGCTTCCCAGCAGCGGGATTACAGGAACGCGCCACCGCTCCCAGCCTAACGCAGCCTCGTAACGTTACACTCCATTAATCTTAACTAAAAAAAAATACAAAACATACAATCACAAAGAAACTCTAATTCTATTTTCTAGATTGCTTTTACGTCTAAGAAAAACAAACAAAATTAAAAAAAAAACGATAAAACTTTATTCATCTGCACGTTTTGAAAAAAAAATTGTGGGGAATTTGTGAGACTGAATAAGTTTACATTGCGGCTCTGGTCGAGCAATGATTCTGTGTACAACGCTTTTAAAACTGAACAAAATCTAATCTGAACGAGATGTACACAAATCTACCACGAAAGATCGTGAAGCAGTATACAGTACATACAAAGTTAAACACATAGCTACTAACAAACATAAAAAAACATTAAAATACAAACAATACAAATGTTAGCAAACAGAAACCGGCACTATCTGCAAGAAGATCTTGGGTTTCAGATATTTCATGATAATTGAAAAATGTAACAAAATAATTAAGAATAAACCTCTAAAATACAGTAACAGGTTCAATGTTGAGCAAAGGCTAAGCAAGCCGCTGTATGCGAACATGGAATAAACGCAGGAATGAAGGTGCAAGAGTTAGCCAAATTGTACCAGAAAATGGTGAGCTGTAAAATGCAACAAACATGTTGACAGTATCTAAGTCTGACTGCACGTTGACTTGAGCTATTTCCTATCAAAACATTTTTCCTCCTTCTAATCTGACAACCGTTACGCCTAATGACATTATGTGCTCGATTTTACCGATTCAGCAAGGCTGATCATCACGTATTTAAAATACAATCTATCTGTCAATTTTAATTGAAAACAGACTGTGGTGCGATAATTACGGGTTCAATTACGGGTCCGTCCGCAGTGGCCGAGAGGTAGCGTGCTCGCTCGCCAACCAGCGGATCTGGGTTCGATTCCCAGCGCAGCCAATCGTTGAATTGGCTCGTGGTACTGCGCGGGGGAAGGCAATGGCAAACCACCTCTGTATTCTGCCAAGAAAAACGCAGGTGTCGGGTTAAATAATGGGACTCTGCCATTAAAATTGTTAGCGTCTAAGGGTCTCTTTCATGGAAATTGGTTTTTTAAAAAGGGCTCCGCGAGCCAAAAAGTTTGGGAAATACTGCCTTAATGAATTCCCAATGATAACCTGGTATTTGTCAATTTTGATTCGCAGGAAAAAGAGTCCCCCGACGGAAACAATTTGGCCTGCATTCTGACTTTGCCGCCATTCCAGAGAAAAGGCTACGGAAAATTTCTCATTGCGTTCAGTAAGAATCTCAACTTTTTTTTTCGAACAGCATAATCGTTTTAAATGTAAATTTATGTGTTGCTTGATCAAAGGTTTTAATTTATTCAGGTTACGAGCTATCGAAGTTGGACGGGTCAGTCGGCTCACCAGAGAAGCCACTCTCCGATCTTGGAAAACTGAGTTACCGAAGTTATTGGTCCTACGTTTTGCTGGAGATTCTTAGGGATTTTCGTGGGGCCGTGTCCATTAAAGATCTGAGGTAAGGATCAATATTTCAACCAGCTCTCGTAAAACTTTGCAAATCTTCCGTAATGCTAAGATTTAATCCAAAATGTTGTTTTCTTTTTAATGTGAAACCACTAATTGAGTCCAGTTTCGAAGAAAATGATTAAACTTGAAATAAGTTTTTATTTTCAAATTTAATTAATTGCAGACTTCAGCAAAAGTTTCTAAAAAGCATTGTGATATTTTACATCCCTTGCTTCTCTCAGTTCGAGAAAAGTGATTTTCACCACTGGCTAACAGTTATTTTTAAAAGACTTATTTGAATTTCTGTACAATCTTGAATTTGACATTTTTTATTTTCAGTCAAATGACCAGTATAACGCAACCCGACATAGTCGGCACGTTACAGTGCATGAATTTGGTGAAATATTGGAAAGGGCAACACGTTATCTGCGTCACGCCAAAATTGGTGGAAGAGCACCTGAAAAGTTCCCAGTTTAAGAGGCCAAGACTTTCGGTGGACACGTCCAGACTTCGATGGTCGCCCCCCAGGAAGCCTCAGAAAATAAGCAAGAAGTAACTGTTAGATTGTACACTGATTTTAGCAGTTCGATTCGATGATATAACAAGATTTTTATCCGATTGCCGTCTACCATGTCAGAGTCGAGAAAATTATTATCTAGAGCACTGATCAAGGGTGGTGTCTTTTAATTAGTTGTTGTTTGAGCCGTGTACACAACCGGGATTGCTGACACTTTGGTCGACAGGGATGTCATTTTTCTCTGAAGCAAAATTCATCCTAATAGCACGAAACCTAAACAATCGCGATTATTGGTTCCTTAGAACTCAGCGGTTATCTTTTGGTATTAATTTTCGGATTAAATTTCGATAATCATGCCAGCATTACTTAAATTGGTTATTTAGATAGTGGGTAACAGGTGATGAAATAATGTGGTCGTCGCCTAATCATTTTTAATTCGCACTCCATTTTGTGTGTTCAATTAAATTTGTTTGCTAACGTTATCTTTTTCCATTCTGGTTTACTCTATGCATTACCGGACTACCATTATTAGTCGTGAGGTAATTTGACTAGTGTATACCCATTTACTGAAAAGAAAAGTTGTGTTTTGGATTAATATTTCCAATACATAGTACATTTTTGTAAAATTAAATTTGATTAATTTCTTTGTTATTTTACCGAAAATAAACGAAAGCAAAATAAAATTTAGATGACTAGATTTCATGACCGACTGATTTATGACCAATTTATTTACGCTTACCTTTTTAAATAGGATAAAATAACATAAGTCAAATGTCGATAATTTCTCGATCGTAGGCAGGCAAAAATACTATTTTGGTATAACAACGTTAGACACAATTTAATTTCATCTATATTTAAAATGCAACTACATTACAGAGTATGAGATCGAGTTATTCGTGAATGATAGAGGGTGGGTTATGACAAATTACTCGGTTGAATAAGTTTGGAAACATGTGTTGAATGTCTTTTCGAAAGACTTAAACTTACTTCCAGTAAGTTTAGTACCCCAATTAAGGCATTTTTGGTCTCAAATACATCTCCAGAAATATATTACGTGTCTTTAGTGTTCATTTATCCTCTATCGTCTCTGTTGCGCTTAAATGCTTTTTAAACGGGATGATATTTAGTAGCCTGGCCAATCCGGTAACCATTAGAACTGTAAGTAAAAAAAGGCAACTGATTAGTTTACACAATAGATTATCTCATGGACCCTGTCAGAGTTCTTTGCAGTTTTACTGTTTAGCATTATTATTTTATTAAACTGTTTACTGTTATAGGGGTTAATCAACGTTTGCGTCCTACCTCCCCACCTGAGGAGGACATGATCATTATGCCTAACCTAGGTTTTAAACCTAGGTAGGGATTTCGTGCGCCTGAGTATGGTAATGGTACGGGACCCACGGCTTTACTTCTATTTAGATTTAAATTTAGATGAGATAATCGCCGCTGATTGTTTATGGGGTGGGAGCCGTTGAGTAGTTTGTGGTTGAAATGTAGGGAATTATTGGTGGTGGTCGCAGGGGGGCCAGGTGTGGCTTGCCTGTTGTCGGGATTTGAAGGAGGGAAGGGAGAGGGCATCAACTAAGTCTTGGGGAAAAAATGTTTTTGATGAATTCGGGATTTGAACCGGTAACCTGATAACTAATGATCCAGTACGTTACTGCTGCGCCACGCCATTGAACTACCGGATTACTGCACCCTCGTATATCTATGAAGATATGCGAGGGGCAGGGAAGGGAAGGGGATTGGCAGCTGGAATAGCCAGGCTGCAGGATCCACCTCTAAGCTCTGGACTCCCTAATGGAAGCTCAGGGGGACACCAGTATCGCGGCTCGTCGAGTAAACGAGAGCCTGCGCCGGGAATCGAACCAGGGACCACCCGCTCAGTAGAATGTGACCATACCCACTGAGCCACTGGGGCCCGACAAGTGCTGTTGAGTGTTGCGTATTTTTTTTTTTTTTTAATTAACTGTTAATTAGTGGTGCGACAAAGAGAATACATTGCTTTAATCGTGAAAAAAGTATTGCTAATTGAAAATTATGCTCATGCTTTGAGCCCGTTGTGTCTATATAATTTGGCAATTATGTTTTGATATTTTCGTTTGAACTGTTGCCAGCAATCGTTTGCGTTTTTATATATTTCTTTCTGAGATTGCTTTAATTTTAAAATAAAATTATTGTATTCAAAATGCCAACAATTATCAGATTTGTATATTTTACTATACAAGCACTGTATAAAAATTATTGTTTTTCGATTTTGCTACACTTATTAACGATAACCCTTTCTAAATTATCCAGTAACCCTCGGATTTGAAGACGACTTCAACAGTGTCCACATACAGAACCAAGAGAAAAAAGACAAGAGCAAGTAAGGCCGTAATCATCGTATCTCTCGACAACGATTCCATTCTTAAAACAACTCTGGTGTCGCTGCTTTTGATTAGATCTTCTATTAAACCAGCGCGTCCACTGTTTCGCGAATGACCTGACGTAATTCACTTACGAAAATTACAATGTCCAAACCTTATCTGTTATTGCGTTGTTGCCGATAAGCCAGTTCTAATCAGAGATAATCTAAATTGAAGATTTGTATTTTTGGTAGCGAGGTTGTTGGTGACACAATATTTGTACTTAACTCTGCTGGCTTTCAGAAAGCTGATTCTTCTAGTTTGGGAATTTTTCGCATTGCTGATTTGATACTCGGGATTGTCATCACTGTGTTTCTAAAAAAATATCCGTTTTGATCACTATGTTCTACGATACGCAAAGGCCGATCGAGAAGAGTCCGTCGGACACCTTCAACACCATCCCGCGGCAGTCAATAGCGGTGGGGGCCACTCACTTGGCGGCCCGGGAGAGCATCGTTTGGCTGCAGATGAACTCGCGACGGATCGACTACACGGATAAAAATAATTTCAGGTGATTACTTGGCGTTGCGGTGCTGCGTTGCCTGGAGAATAGAAAAATCGTGTCTGAGATCTTGAAGATTTTTAATGGGATGGCCTATCAAAAATACTTTTGTGGAAAAAAGTGTTTTGGGTACTGGGAAATAAATTTTGTTCGATTTGAGGAGGCGTCTAACTGGTTCATTGATTAACTGCGGGTGATGGGACGTACATATGGCTCAGTGGGTATGGCAACATCTTACGAAGCGGACGGTCCCGTGGGTTCGATTCCCCTAGCAGGCTTTCGTTTATTCGTTAGCCTGGGGTACTGGCGTCACCCCTGAGCTTCCATTAAGGAGTTCAGAACTTAGGGGTGAATCCTGCAGCCAGGCTATTCCAGCTGCCATTCCCCTTCCCTTCCCCTTCCCTTCCCCTCACATATCTCCATAGACACAAGGGTGCAGTAATCCAGTAGTGCACTAGGCACTACGGTGATTTAAAAAAAAAATGGGAATAGGGCACGCTCTGTCCGTGAGGGGGCATGACGTTTGAATCTCATACGAAAAAAATCAGAGGACAATTTAATTAAATTTAATAAAAAACAGAGTATACGAGTAAAAGGATTTGTGCCAAGTACGACGAACTCCCGCTAGGTTCGCTTTACGCGCCACACGTATAAGCCATCTCTCCCCCGCGCTCCTCTCACGGCATGCTCGTATAAATTAGTAAATGCCCTCCGGGGGTAGAGTAATCACATCTTTCGCTACAGATGCTGATGCACGCTCAGATCACATTAGTCTTGGCAGAGAAATCTATATAGAGAGATGCGAATCGGGGGCGCTCGGCACTATTTTGTCGACGAGATACACACGTACAAGTACAGTATATATCGAGTCAATCAAATTTTATGTCCAAATAGAGCTACTTGGGAATAATCAGCTGAAAGCTTTGGCGTTTTGTTTCGTCTGCGCAAGCACTCCCATGACACGGGCTCGTGGGAAGAAGCGAGCAGACACAGGCATCGTCTTATACATACATGTAAATGCATAGACATTTTTTTTTTGCTTCTTTGGAAAAATCCGTACCCTTCAGTAAAAGATGCCCGTACAGAGGCCATTAGGATGTCGTGTTTAGAAACTGAATTAGGCCAATAGAGAAAAATAATGAATGACCTGCCGGATATACAGATGTATCATAGGCTTCCTAGGCAAAGTTCTGTGCATTTATGCAAAAAAATAAATGCAACATATTTAAATATAAAAAAACCTCATGGGGTGTCGTAGCATTAAACACGCAAGTACACTACGTTGTTTTTTAAAGAAACCATTAATATATTTCTAAGAAATGGTTTTATTTTTTTTTTTTATTTAAAGCCAAGTTACGGGGCAAAATTATATTTCCTTTTTAATCGTTTAAAATTTCTCCCTTTTCTTTCCAACGCATGAATTACAAACCCTGGTGGTGTACAAATTCTAGGCGTGAAAAAAATGCGTTCCCTGAATTTCCTGTCTCTTGTTGGTTAATTTTCCAGCCACACTCAAGAACAATTGATCACCTTTCCGTACGTGCATGTACATGCAAAAATGTCGACGATTTTTGGCCACTTATTGTAACTAGTTCAAGTCTGTTATTCGCCCTACTTTTCAAAAGTCCAGCCGTAGCTAGACCAATTTTATAGACTTGGTGCGATGTCGATTAGCAGAGATCATTAATTAAAACCACGTCGGTGCCCACTAGACCGTACGAAAAGCACCAGGCGTAGAATATTGCTGCATGTAACCGGGACTGATTTGGTAGTAATAGGTCTCGATTGCCCGCCTATTTACTGCGATCCTATTATTACAAGTCATATTTACACTTATTTTAATCTTTATGACTGACCATATACCATGTATGTGTACACAAGCAATAGGTTTTTTTTATGACACGGAGGTGGGTCAATACAATGGCTGAGTTTCCGTCGAACGGAAGAGATTCGATCTTTTATGGGCCTTCTGATATTTCGGTACCGCGGCATAGGCAGTCCCGTTACGGGTAATGTGAGTCTGATTGGTGATTGTCATTAGGTCACCTTGAAAATAGTCGAACGTTAAACCATTGACGGAATTACTCAATTCGGTGCAAATAAACATACGCAGATTGAATGATTATCAAAAAGTACCTAATAATACTAAATAACGATTTCGTTTTTGAGGTTTGGAATGACTCAAATATTTAGACGAGCATATTATTGGAGCTGTGTCAAACTCGCAAAATATAGTACTTGCAACAAACTCGCAAAATATAGTATACGGTATAGATATAGGCAAAAAGTTGATCCGGGTGCAACATTTTTTTATAATTAGAAAATTTCAGAATGTTTGCAAGTAGCGCACTACTATTCTCATCTTCCTGTTTCATGATTTTAGTTTCTCTCAATTCGTGGACATTCATTTTGCAACGACAAAAACAATTAATTTGAAATGTGATTTTCTGGCGCGACTGTAACCAGTGATTCAAATTGCAATTTGTCCACTCCAATGTTCCTAGAAACTCGGCCTTAAACGTTGAAAAAAATATTGAATAACTTCAGCGACAAAAATTATGAGTAATAATTATTTTAAACGACACCGAAAAACCACACATTTTCCCAACGCCAGCTGTATTCTTATTTCACTACGGTACAGGCGCGCAAACATGTACAAGGTTCATCGACGTTCAGACTACGTCTACTCGTATTTACAATCTGATTTTACAGATTGCCAAAACAAATAAGCATTTCGCAGCACCACCAATCTCTCCATAAAACGCACAAACTACAACCAGAACGCAGTACATTGACTTAATCAGATGGAATTAAATGTTGAAAAAAAAAAGAAAAATTCGGTCACCACGACCTGAACTCCAGACGTTACATTCCATTCGATAAACAAACAACGATCGACACACAGCTGTTCTGTCGGAAGTCTGGCTTAACAAGGGCGAGAAAAAGTACCCACTCTCCTTCTTCCTGAGCGTGCTGCGTGTGCACTGGTGTTGCAGACTCGGCACGACACGTAATCCATTAATTAATCCATTCAGCAGTGGCGGCGAAACATACTCGTGCACATACAACAAATAGGTTTCCTCACCTCCATACCCATTTTTACAGGGAATGACGTAATTCTACGTCAAATGTTATTTTCCTTAAGGCAGATCATGATTATCTCAATCGCATAAGGCATATATTATATGCATCGCGTGCAATAAGTGGCGCTGACGGTTCAGACTACATTTTTCAAATAAGTGTTTTCGCATTCATTTGTGAAAGAGAAAGGATTTTTTTTTTTTTTTTAAATAGCCAAAAGGCTAGTAGATTAGTAGTCCATTTGTTTAAAAAAAATCAAACGAATTGAATAAATATTAAAAAAAAATACAATAGAAGTTGTTGGGGGCATTTTTTTTATGAGCAACCCTGTATATTTTTAAGTAATAACAACAACAAAAAAAAAACATTCTTCCTCATTGCTGTTCGATCGCGCCCCCATGGATCATTACCACGGCAAAAAATGTATCCCCAGCTCTAAGACAAAAATTACACCACGAACGACCGCCCCAGCACGGCGTACAACAAGCACTGGCCTTTCCACGAATGCGGGCTATATCTTGATGAGTCACGAAGTCGAATTACCAGGTGAGGTAGACTCCGCCGAAAGTCCACCGCCCTCCTCCTCCCCTCAGCTGGTTCCTCATGCTCTTCACGCACGACACAGTCAGTGCAGCAAAAGTACACACGCACCGACCAACACACCGCGGCAACCGGTCAGGTTCACCGCACAGCACTCGCAATCTCACTACTGTAGCCGTGCTACCTGTATACTATAATCAAATAGGCCCTGTGATCATCTCGGGCAAATTGCCGGCAAATGACATGTCATACACGACGAGGCTGGGCAAGCGATGTTGAGGGGAAACGACACCGCCAAAAGGGTTGCCATTGCCGGTGATATATAAATCTGTGATCTAATCGATATAAATCAGTGAATAAATACATGGTGTTCTTCTTTAAAAGTGTGATAGGCGACAATGGGCCCGCGCTCCGCTTTATTTTATAACCACAATTTAACGCTAGGAGCGCTGGAAACTAATCATATTAAGTATGGTTAGTTGCCGATCAACTGGAATACTCAATCTGAATTGAAATTGATATCGTCGGATCATCAGTTATTTTTTCTTAAACTTCGAGTTCTATATAAATCGACCCATTAAAAAGGATAACCACTCCAATTGAATTGTGCTGTTTGAACAAACGTAATAGCAATATTCGTTTAAAGTGTACAGGAAAAATTCCAGGCCATCCACAAGGAGGGAGGATTCTTTGGGGGCCGTAAGTATTGATAAACCCTATATACAAACAGTATTTTTTAACGAGAAAACAATGAATAACAGTGGGACTGGTTATGAAACGAGACCCAAGATAAAATGAAATACATACTGTTCTTTGCTCTTTGTTTTAATACCGAGTACACCGCGTTCCATTTGGATACGTAACGCACTATTTTATTCTCTTTACTGCATTGTATGAACAATTTTGCAATTAATGTTAAGCGAATTACACGTAGTTTGTACTAATAATAGCGGCCTGCATCCTAAAGCGTATTGTAACAGCTTGTCGTAAAGAAATACAGAAACAAATAAGCCTTATCTTTCGCTTTATTCGCTCTTACTTAAGAGACTAAAGATGTCATAAAACTGCTTCTACTGCATTATAAATGAGTGCTGTCACTGCCAGGAGCAATGGAGGACAGAAGTCATAAATTAGATTAGAGAAATTTATGTTACGAGTTGCTTAATCCGAATGCATATGAAAATAAACGAGGAATTTCTCTAGACAGGGTTTATGCAAATATTAACGGAGAGCTGCCGCGAGGGACTGGATTGACGAAGAGATAATAAATTAGGGTCAAACGTAATTAAATAACTGGATCAAACGTAATCAAATAACTGAGTGGCGTGTCATATATGCTAATCTAGATTCAGGAGATACCCTAAGGTCAAATCATATCAAATTCAAAATGTAAATTACGTTTGTGGAGTGAGATTTAGGCCGCCCGATTATTTCGATCCCTAAATCAATCAAACCCGTTATCATAACGTAAAGGCTGAGGAGAAAAGGTCGCGAGTTTTGTCCGAGACTCACAACTCAAACGCCGATTACAATTTTCAGTCGCGCGTCAAATTATCATTTTATTCGTTGCCTCCATCTTAATATTTCAAAAATTCGTGAAAAACATCGCTAGGACGCGACTTTTATATTTTTAACAACTGTTGAAATTTGCAATTTTGATATGGTTTAAAAATGGTTTCGTCAAATTAATCCAACCCGCATTACAACATAGCACCAACCACGCTGTATGAACCGTGCCTGTACGTTATCAGGTACACGTTAAAGATCCCTACCTAGGTCAGGAGCCTAAGCCTAGGCGAGGATAAATTATCAGGTCGACCCTCTGAGTGGCGCCTAAATAAAGCAGTACACATCGTAGCAGTGGAAAACAAAGACATCCTCAATTAATAAAAAGTGTTGTTTTCGACCAGAGAAAACTTTTCTCTGGTCGAAAACAACACTTTTTATTAATTGTTAAATCCATACGGCTCCTACGTGAAACAACGAGATGATAGACATCATCAACCACTTCGTAATTGTAATTTATAATTGTAACTTACCGGGCGGCAGATTGCCCAGCTGGACGACGTCCAACAGCAGGTTGGCCAGCAGGTAGACGGGTTGCATGCCGCGCGCGTCAAACGTATCGGACGCCAAGTAGTCATCGCTGGTCACCGGATCGCGGTAATAGATGGGCTGGGGGTACTGGGTGGGCGCGGCCGGTTCACTGCCGTTACCAGACGGCGGAGCGGTCGTCCCGGTGCCGGATTCACCACCAGCAGCACCAGCATCAGTCGGAACCGTGTCACTTGGTAATACCATCACCGTCCGACGGATGGGCGATCCGGCATCGGTAGGCGCGGGCACGGCAGCCGCGGCCGAGGGCGACGTGTAGTCCAGCACGGCCACCGGGTCGCTGCTGACGCCCACCTCACTCACGTGAGCCGTCACGTTGGACGCGGGCTGGATGCTGTAGTGGCGGCTCTCACCCACCGCCAGGGTCGTGCCGATCGATGACAGGAAGACTAAGCACCATACTGATAATACTAACGCGGTGGTGGTTGTCCGGTGTGGACGGCGGTGGCAAGCCCGGCCGGCGGGCCGCGTCGCGCCGCGCCGCGTACGGTCGTCACCGCTCGACATGCTGGGGAACGAGGACGAACTCTGAGCACAACACAACACGGGCGCGAAGGGAGATTCGGTCGCCTATTCGTCCGACGGCGACGCGCGGGGATTGAACCGATGGGGGGGGGAGGGGGAACACGGTCGGAGGTGGGACCGGCTGGTGTCTGGGTCGGGGGAAAGGGATTGCACGCGGCGGCAGCAGCAGCGAGGGCGGCAACGTGTCATCGAGATTCGGACTCCCGCGACGTAGCCATGGGACCTGCGAATGAAAAAGAACAGGCAAAAGTTAGTTAGGTAAATTTAAGACAAACGGTTTACTATTTAGCTAATTAATGTTTAGTTACTTTTTTTGTAGCATTGGAAAATTGTTTTACATTTATAGTTTCTTTAATTTTATTATTTCTTTCAAATTTATCATTCGCTTCAATTCTATAGTGTATTTTAAATTAAAAGTTCATTTGACTTTATAGAAGTCAAAATCATTAATGTCGCCCATTCCAATAGTGATATCAAAAATTGAAAGAAAAGGCAAATTATTATACTCAATAAGCTAAAACACTACACGCGATATGATGTCGAGCTAAAAAAAAATAATGGTACATTTCTTTCCGACTAAAACGTGTGCTACAAATTTCGAATGGCAGTAAACCCAAACGGTTTTTGAAAATTCATATAGTGATGGTCCCATTTCGCATCACATTATTTACGATATACGAGTACGTGTACTTGAGGGCCGACATCCACTTGGCACGTTATCAAATTCATAAAATAATATTTGAATGTACAAACAAAACCTGGCGGTATTAAACAACAAATCCTCCAGCGTTGTTTAACCCCAAACCGCAATTGTGAAACGACCAACACGAATACTTAAGTAAACATGCGCTAACAGCAAACCGTTAAAAATAAACATGGGACGATTTAAAAATTCCAGACACTGAGCAATGTACAAAACGACCACCTATTTTCGGTCAGCTAATGATCTGACGGGTGGTAGGTCGCGTTTAGAAATTCACACGGCGCTGTCCTGTTGATGCAACCAATTCTCGTTTCCCATAATAACCCGACGCGCACCTTGACGTTTCATATACTGTACTGGTAGAAATATGGGGCACGGCGTAATAATACGTTTCCGATAAGTGGGAAGTTCGTAACACACTGACTTGTGCGTGTGTATTTTCCGCAAAACGTTACTTTGCGTCAGATTACAACAGGACGTGCTTTTCAATGTCCGGTCCTAGTCACTTCGCAAACAGAGCTACTATATTTGAAGTCACCACAAGTTCCCTCCATAAACAGATTAGCTAGCAAAATTAAAAAAGGACAAATACCTTTTTCAGTCGTGTCACTTGGTAGGTTTTTTTTATAAATTAAATAAATATTATGGGTTCTTTTAAAGGTTCTCATTCAAGTTCAGTAATTCCACAAAATAATTGCTAATTAAATTTATCGCTCCAATTAACCAAATTTTGTATAAGACATTGTACTTCTACCACGGACTCGAGAAAAGGCCTCCACGATCATTACCAACAATTTTTCAGGCGAAAAAATAAGAAACAAGAGAAATAACGACGTAATTTCGTAATAAAAGACGTCGTTTGCCGTTAATTAGAACGCCAGAGACAATATAAATGGCATCACAACATATCCTGCGGCAATAGAACTGCAGAGGATGCCGCATTGCAAGCGAGTACGCTGGAAGCTGGAACCATGTTCGTGTAAAATAATTACTAACATTGCCGTGTGACGTCATAGTCTTATTTTTTGAGGAAACAACCAACAACATGAACACGATTTTCCTCTGTGTATTTAGATAATACGCATGCATGTAAATGCAGAGAATTACGATTTTTTAAAACGAGCCCTCATTAGGGGATTGTTGTCTTAAGGTGTCTAATCCGTTCGCTTCAGGCTTACGTTGTACTTTTGATTATTTTGAACAACAGGACGGCGCTTAAATCGTCAATACCATCTGTTAAAACAGGCATGGTAGTCATGACGAATGCAGACTTTTTAAGTAAGTTGACACCGTCGACATAAACGTGACAAACACCTGTGTTTACCTGCATGTATGTTACTGTATGCTGGCAAACATACGTCAACTGGCGACGCCCGACCACCAATAATAGCGACAAACTGTTTTCAATAAGCTTTCTGGATCGCATTTTAAAACGTTATCTCATTTACACCGGATGTGTAAAGTGTGATCTTTTCCGCTATACAACACAACGATCCCAATTCCATGCGGCAATAGATAAGGCCCAACTATCTCACAGGTGAAACAGACCCTCCTGCATCACACCTGCAAAGCCAACGTAGATTTTAACAAGTGCTCGACAATTGTGTCACAGGCTCGACAATCGAAACTAGATTATACTGGCATGCCGCCAGTTACAACCCCACCCCACACGAAGCTGATTTAGCAAACTCTCTACAAACACTTGCATAACCTATATCCAGAATCAAGAAAGTGACAGACGTAAAAGAAAAAAAAATGTTTATTAAGGCTTTTGTTTGTATTCGTCTCAGGTGGGAGCGGGGGGATCTTGAAATTTTGATAAAGCTTGGGTTTAATACCTAGCTAAGAGCGCGGTTTTCGCATTATTTCGATTCCAAAGGAAGGCACGAATTTCTCTATCCCCAAAAATTCCGAAGGTCTCAGTCGGGAATTGAACCCACGGCAACGGGTCTAGTAAACGGGAATACTAACCATTGGACCACTCATCAATATAAAACATTGAACCTTACGTTGAAAATATTATACAACAAAAACATGCATAGTGGAACCATGTGCAATGGTTGATTAAAAGTCCCGATAATATTACTATTGTTACCGGTAGGGCGTGCTATTACAGCACCACCTAGTGAGCCACCAGGTGTAGGGCATCGTTTCATCTCTCACTCTTTCCACCAGAGATGAGAGTCGGTGAGCACACGACTGGCGTGACCGATTCAACACGGCAACACATTAGACATGACCCTTTAGTCCGCCCGTTGCATGCCGCCTTATACAACTTCCTAGCATGTAACATCTGGGTAATCCAGTATGTTTCCGTTTTTGTAAAGAGATAATGATGCTGACAAACAGCAGGAAGGTTTGTGTTATGTGGCAAGAGTGTCGTGGGTGCTTGCTGCTATCACGTTTTTTAATGGAATTGTCTTTGGGAAAAAACTTCAGTGATCGTTAAAAAAAAATTGGTCGTGGAAATTATTAGGAAAGATTAAATACAATTTTTATAACCAGGCAAATAATAATTTAAAATTTCACCTTCATAATACCGTACTTGTAATTAGCTTAGAAAAAAAAAACATATACCAACCACCAAAACGCTTATACTTGGCAGTGATGACCTATGCAAATGTTTTATTGCCGAATGACTCGTGCTTTTCGGTCATTGGTCACACATCCTGTTTGCTTGTTAGATTTGCACGTAGCTTTTTGTCGTTTAGTCTGTTTTCTACGTTTGGACATTTGGTCACACTCGTTTCGAAATTCACGAATTCGCAGGTGACAGTACATATGCTAATTATGGCCGTAAGTCGCGTTTTTTGCAACACCAGGAAGCATGCCAAATCCTACACAGTTCTTGGAACAAAAGAAAAAACTCCCAATTACTCTGGTCAAGATCAAGGCAAATGCTGTGACGCAATTAGTCGGGCAAGATCAACAACAGACAAGTCTCCAAACGGAACGCCATACAGGAAGGAAGAGAAACAAATAAAAATAAAACATCAAAATCTCAATTTTTTTCCTCGCTCTTCCTTCTGCTGCAGGAACCAAGCCTAGCAGGAAAGTGTCAACGCAAACAACTTCCAAAACAAACAAGGTTATCAACTCGGTACACGATAAGAGAGGATAGCAACAATAAAAAAATATTTAAAGCGCCGTGACAAGCGTTCTGTAGATTTATTTCTCTATGCAGACATCGTATGACTCACAGCGACTACATAATCCTGCGACCCGAGCGAAACCGACAAGATTTCCTGGAATTTACATCCTGATAAGACGTGAATTAAATGTATCCCTGGATAGCACGAAACACAGAAAAAAAATCCTGACAGCGCTACTTTTTTTTTCAAATTGAATTAGATGTGGCCGATTCTCCAAAAATTTAGATGCGCCGCGCCTAAGCATATTGGCTATGTGTCGAAAAGTAATGTATAACATTTTCCGACTGTTGCCAGAAAATACAGTAACAAAAAAGATATGTTATTCAATTTAATTTTAAATATGATTATCTATACCAAAATATCTAAGTGCTTCATTTGTACGAAACCAGTGAACTATCACGGTTGCTGAATGATTGCGAATACCCAAAAAAAATTGAATTTTCACCTGATTGTGGTGAACAAATGTAAGTCAATATGAATATAATGATCAGCAGATTTCAACCAGTACCTCGGGATCGAATAACAAAAGTTCAATGCGGGAATCGAACCCCGGATCGCCGCACGACAGGCGGATGTTCTATCACTGAAAGCTCGGCAACATGTGAACTACCATACATATCTAAATTGTTTCGGGTGCCGAAGCAATTTCCAAAGTTTCCAGAATTTTTCAAATTTTGAAAGAAAAATGTGAAGTTCTCAAAGTAAGATTTTTTATTTTTTTTATTTTTCGTTTTTACAAACACCCTGTATTGCTTCATAGCATCATGACATATATAATGTATACATGTATGAGTTCATCAATTTCCAAAAATGTGCTCATCTAAGTCATCCATTCCACATCCCTACTTGCACAGTGGAAATTGCATTCATCGGTTTTGAAACTTCGGTTCGGTTCGGCGATAAAGAATCCAATTTGACATCGAATTTAATCTGGCATTGAAAATGGGCGTATCCAGCACAGCCATTGATTGCCAGAAGGTCACCGAAAAGACACCGGAGATCAAAAAGCAAAGAAAAAAGTACAAGCCGGAATTTCCTTATCGGTCGAAAGTGTTTAGTCGATAAAAAATAGAAATCAGCTCGTCTTAACCGTGACACGGATCGTTAAGTTTGGCTTTGCATCGAAAACTGGAATGAGTTTTCCGTTCAAAGATTCGAGTGTCATTTAAACATGTCGTTTTATGCTTTCATCAATTGAGGGGTTTGATTTGAAGATATTTTGAACGTATGATTCTTCTGAAAGGCGGTCGTTTTTACGGTCCAATACGAAATAATATTTTCCCCAATTGTGTTTTTCGATTTTGAAATGATTGATGAACGATAGGTAAAACATTTAAAGATTTTGACATTTTCATGTGGCATACTTAAACCCCAAAATTATTAAAACAGAATATTTCGAGAGAAAATTTCATGACATTGTCCACCATTACTCATCCATTCGTGGCCCTATGCCAGTAAAAGGATGGCACACACCGTCAGATGGCGCTACGAACAGGTAAACTCGACACCGTCTATTGGGATAATTAAAAGTTAGTTGCTATAATATAAATTTTCAATTAGGAACGCTGGGAACGCGCTTTAGGGGCGATTGTAAAAAAATCGATACTGCATTCGATTTTCCCACTATCATTGATTTGTTATGGGTTTGTTATGACTACAGTACATGGAATGATCTGATCGACATCACGGACGTCACCAGAGGGCACCAAAAGCCCATCAACGGATAACAGATCCGACTTACCCGCACAGAGCCAGGTGAGAACAGGAAAAACAAACGACAGTAAAGAAAAATATAAAAAAGATGCGCGACACGCAGGAAGATGTGCTAACGACTGTTAACGATGTAGGAAATGAACTTCACTCGCGTCTCCCCACGTCCGCGTCCGGACGTGCGCGTAAAAAGACGACTGCCAACGCATGGTGTCACTTCCCAAAAGGGGGACTATTTTCATTGCGAGCAGAACCTTGACAACGACGGTGACGCCACAGACCAACGATGGCCGTGTGCAATAGAGCCCAGATGAAGCTATGTTCGCACGGTTGAGCAGCATGTAAGCTGTCGCTCAGCTCATAAATATAGTCATTAGTCACATTTTCAAGTGACATAGACCTTCATAAACCATTCCAAAACAAAACAAAAAATTCGCTCTAAAATTGACCTAGCAGGCCGAAAGAACGTGTATTTTCTTCATGTGCCTGATGGATTTAAAGTAGGTCTTCATTACAACTGATTAATTAATTCGTTAAATAGTAAATTAATTCATTCCGAAACATGCGCACGATGGCTCAAGAAAAAAGAGTTCTGTAGCAATCAGTCTATTAGATCAATTTTCAAATATCTGTCGAAACACGTTAACAAATCATACGAAATAATATATTTTGTTAATTTGAATAATTTTTCCTGGGGACAACACACAATGCCTAGAATATAATTTAATGGGAAAATTTAATAATTAATTTGTGCATATGAAAATAATTGTAACCAAAAATTACAAAAATTACATCTTATTTTTTGTTCGTTATCACGTGTATTATTTTTTGCTTAAGAATCAATACCACTTCAAAGTTTCAAGTTTGGAAAGGTTCGAATCAGATGTAGGGGCGATAAATTTGCACACAGCATTGCTGACAAATTCATAGAGACGTCTGGCAACTCCGGCGGATTACATCATCGAACACGAACAGAATTCTAACCTTTACAACTCTTTGTAATGGATGGATGGACTAAGTGAAGGCGAAGGAAGCTTGTTCTGAAGAGAAGTTCAGAAATCGACTCTCGCGGGAACGCATCAAAACAAACAAGGTAGAAAGGAGGAGTTGGTCGTCGACTGACCACGAACTCGCAGCCACACTACTGTAGGTCATTCGTATACGTTTACATGGATCGGTCAACATTTTTGTAAAGCTAATTACGGTGTTGTTGGTAGAATCGACTCCGTAAAAGGCGTCGATGGCAATAAGGGGAGAAGGAGGAGGGTACAGTGTGGCTACCATTATAATGGATAACGGAGACGGGAATATAAAAGCGACATGATGACCGACATCTAAAGTTAAGTGACGTATGTCGCCGGTTTGTCGTCTACGTCGTTAAGCGTATCTACAACTCCAATGCGTACATCAACTTCCGTGGCCACTTTTAAGAAATGCATCGATGAGGAAAAGGGGTCTGTTGTTTCTCTGTGGTAACTGCAGACAGCAAATAATAAACCGGAACCAGTTTGATCCAAAGTAAGAAATACCATATACAAAATAATTTCCAAATACTGCCTATTGCATAAAAACCACATTCATTTTGACAAAAAGTATTGCAATAGATGCACGTAATGCGCAGTAGGCCTCCTATTTCGTGGATTGCTGCATTAAAAAAATTAAATAAAGCTGAAACTTTCAGGGTTTTCTTTTAATGGACACATATAATTGACCCCAACTTCGAAAACTCACGTGTTTTCTTCGCCAAAGAATAAATTACTTATCATGCCATAGATCGTGGCCTCCTCTAATTAATGACCACGACAAAATAGCAAATTTCTATGTCTAATGAGAATGGTGAACTGAAATTTACTGAGTAAATGCCACTATCAAAATCTCACAGATAATGACTAATTTGCAGGTATTCACTAGTCTAATGTTACTACGCGTTAAAAACATACAAGTCGATAAATCGGAGTTTCAGTTTCGAATTAACAATGATTGCAGTTTCGTATTACCAAATCCATGTTGAATTGCAGTTTCGCATTACCAATGACCCCTGTAGATGGCGCTACTATCACGCGATTAAATTTCCCCTCCCCCACCAGGAAACAAAAATATCGTCTCCAAATGAATCAAATTATAGTGCCCAACCGATCCATGGATCTGATAAAAAAAAAGTATCAACTAGTTTGGGTTCAAAAAATTGTTTGCGGAAATACGGCACGATGCAACATAACATAAGTAAAATTGCGGAAATACCGCACGACGTTTTTCAAAAGTTAAATTGCGAAGTTCCGGGACATTTTTTTATAGTTCAGTCTCGGTTGACGACGCAACAACCACTTAAAAAACAAAAATAACTCCGGTGGAAGGGGGGGGGGGATGAGTGGAGTATTTCCCCAACCCCAGCTAACATACACGCACATTGCACGCAGAAATTTCTATTTCCGTTCGTAAAGCCCAAATGACACCCGAATGACAGCCTTCGAACATTTCTGCTATTTATCTAGCCGCGAGCTAGCCCGTCCGCCCGCACCGCAGCTGATCTTTCGATTTTCGAAAAACCGGTTCCCCAGATGCGAATCAACCCGCGCAACGTTTTTCTTTTCCGACACCTTTACGATTTCTGACCGTGATCATGAAGGACGTGACAAGTGCGGGGTTTAAACGATCGATCCTTGCTACACGGAGCTTTCCAAGAACAGAGTTCACAAAAAATCGAAGTTGCTCGAAGTTGGCTCCATGAAAAATAGAGAAAAAAATATGTTCTCGTGGATCCGTCATACAACCGCAAAATGGAACGCTCCGGAGCGATTTCGAAATGGACATGGGGGGCAATAAATGCAATAAATGGCAAAAAAAATGGGGTGCAGTCTGGCTATTCAAGCTGCCATCCCTCTTTCATTCCCTTCCCTGCCCCTCGCACATCTCCATAGAGATATGAGGGTGCAGTAATCCTGTAGTGCACTAGGCGCTACGATGATTTCAAAAAAGAAAAAAAAGAAAATAAATAGCACAACAAAAAAGCGCTTTGAATGAAATGATAGCGTTCTTTTTTTTTGCGGCAATTGGAATAAATTTTTGCACGCAAAATATTTTCTTCACCTAGCTTATATCCTGTCACAAATGATACAAAATCGCTCATTCAAATTCAAACAAAAGTGATCAATTTTGTCGGGGGCTTGTGAGGATGTGTCATCATCAACCCGGTTGAATCTTGAAATGTGAGTCGTGTAGGTATCATATTAGTGTTGGAAATGGCAAGTCGTTGATTATTTAATAAAATAGGGATACACAGCGAGGAAAGAGTTCCTCCTCAGCGCACACGCCAGTTCACCTATCCCATCCACCTTTCAATAAAAGCCCAAATAAAGAGAACCGTTACAGACTCGAACCCACCAACCTGTGAACTGCGTGTAGGCAGACGCTCAATACTCAGGATCAACAAATGTGAATAAATCGGTTCATTTAAAAATGCAACTATTAAAAATCGAAACTAATAGAAAATCATTAGCAAACAATTTCCTTTCTTCAAAATACATTTCCATTTTTAATAGGCCTGCCAATTAATTCCGATTTAATAAAAAAAATTAAAGCACCCCACAATGAATTATTAGGCGGTCGTATACTGCAACAAACTCATTGCATGCAGAATTATCTGCCTATGAAGGCTTCCCCAGTGTGCTATTAAAAATAGCGCGCATGGAAAGGGTTCGATGCAGCAGTATCTGACAGCACGTTTAGCGAGAATCAAAAAACAAGTGCGGGTCAACCGGGGTTATCCGCATAGGCCTTCGCAGTTCGGCGTAATTTAACTGGCGATGATTAAATGCTCTCCCCTCCTATGTAATCGTCGAGATAATTTGGACAGACGGGTCCGGGAGAGACTGTGCAGGGCAAAGCCAGCACAAGGGTGGCGACCGCCGCCGTCATCAATATTTGAGAAGATAAATATGCGACCAGAGCGCTAATGCTAGGGAATCGCCATTACCCACACAGGTTAGTCCCTTTTTACCCAAGCACTGTTTTTAAACTGTTGATAAGGAGGACCTTGCTTTCATACTTAGAAATTTTGTCCAGCCTAAAATCCATAACTAGGTAGAGATATTCAACGTGTACCTGGCATCATACAGGCACGGGGACACACGGCTTTATTTCTTAACTTGGAATGTCTGTGCCAATTTTCAGTGGTCCACACGACCATATATCCAATTTTTATTGGTCATCTTTATTACGTCGCGTCCATGTACTTTCTACAGAATCAAAAGCACATGATTTAATGCGTCAAGACGGCAACACTTGAGTTTATCGAGAAGGAAGGCGTCGTCGGCAGAATCACACATAATAACCTCGAAGGAATGGATTCGAACCCTGCGAGTATCAGTCAGCGACAGCCTCAGATGAACGGTGGCGCCCCATCTGCATGACAACGAACCAGCACATACTAGCGTATGCATACATCCTCCTGAAACATTCATCCCAAACAAACCACACATTTACGAATTTTCAACGAGCGATTTTACACTAAAACATAGATTTCCGCTCAATGTTTTAAAACCAGAAACCAGATGACGGCCTAAGCGGTGCGGTACATCGTTCGACGATATTTCGATACTAATAATCGGGTTGACTGGGTGCAAGATAAGTTCAAATGCGGTCTCACGTTTCACAGATCGTCGATGCTCGATTTTCCTTATAATAGGCGTTTCACAGGAGGGCCCCACGACGGGTGTGGGCAATTGAATCAGAAAATAGGAATATACAGCCGAAACACGGATACAGTCCAACGAATCTAGTTTTGTAACCCGCCACAAGTCCAAAACAGACATCCTATCGAGAAACAATTGAAAATCACTTGGCACTAAACGGTCTGGCGTCAATCGATAACTAGCCAAGACAATGGCGATTCGCGATTCAGAGGGTTAACAGAACGGTGGACGCAGGGTCTCAATAATCTGTCGCAGTCAGTGGTGTCACACGTTTTTTGTGTTGGCACTGACGCTGAGCCTATCAGAGCGCAAATGAGAAACCGCCATCGCGTTCCTTTCTCACTCTCGGACATGCAGATCTGGCGAGAGAACTAAAGAATGATATCGGGCCAACTGAATAACTGCCATTCACTTCGCCACATGGCTTCAAGCGACCCATTTTTTTTTTTTTTTAGAATGGCAAACTTTCATCCGGGCCAAGCCCTCCCAAGACCGGGGCCCTGCCATTAATTAAAAATTATGGAATTACAGGAGCCGTTGTGTAAAGAACAATAAAAGAATTCCGAAGATCGGAATCACCTCTTAACAGCAGGCGAAACGAATTAAAAATTTGATAACATGTAATCGGGAACATTTCATTAATAAATATTTTAGTACTGTGAGCAAGCACGAGGCCATTACAATCTTTGGATTTATTTTCTATGCCGATTGATTTCCGCCTTATTTTTATGGACACGTACGCTTTTACCTTTAAAGAACCCTTATGAATGTGCAAAAAAACGACAACGAAAACAACAACTTTCGGGATAGCGTATTCAAATTGCTGGCTGGGACAAAAGGCTGGGAGCGGTGGCGCGTTCCTGTAATCCCGCTGCTGGGAAGCGTTCTAACCGATGGCTCATGAGCCTACGGTCCCGGGTTCGATTCCCGGCACAGGCTTTCGTTTATTCGTTAGCCTGTGGT